>NJDC01006537.1:76097-88249 GCA_002245475.1 Calephelis virginiensis | reverse complement strand
CGAATCGCAAATTCAGATTTCGTGTAGAAGGTACTCTCTCTAGCAGTAGGCCCCTAGAGGCAGGAGTACCGCAGGGCTCGGTGCTCTAACCTATACTATACACCCTCTACACTAACGACAGACCCCGACCGCCGCGCGTCCACGTAGCCCTCTTCGCGGACGACACGGCTCTATATTCAATCCACCATCGCGGTAAACTAATAGGCAGCAATCTCAGAAAAGCGGCCACTCTCCTGGGCAACTGGTTCAGGAAGTGGCGTATAGAAATGAACCCCGATAAAAGTGCAGCGGTGTACTTTAATCGAAGTGTCCTACCCGAACAGCTAAGTCCCAGGCGTAGCCCGGGCACCATCAAACTGTTCGATAGAGCGATCCCCTGGGAAAAATCAACAAAATACCTAGGGGTCACTCTAGACAAAAAATTGTCATTCGAACCGCATATTAAGCGCGTCACAAACAAGGCTAAGTTCGTACTTAGCCGTCTATTATCTTATTAATAAAAGCAGTAAAATGTCACTTCGTAACAAAGTGACACTTTACAAAACCTGTGTTAGACCCATTTTAGCATACGGTAGCGTAGCCTTCGCGCATACGTTCCCGTCCCATCTCAATAAGCTTCAAGTAATCCAGAATAGGTTCATGCGAACTGCCACGGGCGCCCCGTAGTATGTTCGCAACGAGGACCTACATCGCGACCTCGATTTACCCACTATAGCGCAGCATTTCAAAGAACTATCGGAGCGTTACTTTGAAAAAACGGTTGCCCACCTGAATCCGGTGATAGCATCCGCGTGTGACTACAGGCCGATCGCGAACGCTCCCTCCAATCATAGAAGACCTTGCCATGTGTTATCGGATCCCCCGGACCCAATAACCGCGGCAAACGCTATTCTTCCAACTCCAAACCGGAACACGACAATCTCACATCACTTTAACATAACACTACACCGTCGCCGCCGGTCTCGGCGACGAAGACCTCTCTTGCGCCCGGAGCCTAACGCCGAGCGACGAGCCACAAATACTCCTCCACCAAGTCCACCCAGTAACCAGAACGCAGCACCAAGTCGAGGTACGGTCTCCCGAGAGACAGCCCTTGGTGCTGGCGTTGTAGGTAACAGCCCAATCCATCTAAATAATGATGTCTCGGGCTGAGCACTCTGCTCGGCCCACAAAGTTCGGTGAAGTTGTAAAAAATCGTAAGATTAGCAACAAATTAGTCATTCAAAAGAAAAAAAAATTTGTAAACAAGGCTATGCAGAATACTGAACACTCCCGAAGACCATCAATATAATAAGCCTATCACGATATATACACAATAAATTGTGAAATCGATACAGTTGCGATGAGGAAGCGTGGCGCGGTGTCCTGAGCGTGAGGTAGGCAGTGGCATTGCTATCACTAGCGTGAGTAACATTGCATATTGCATAGATGGCTAATGAGTAATGAGCCAACAATGATGGGCAGTGTTGCCAATTTAGCATATTTTATGCCAGATTTAGCATATTTTTTGTCCTTTAGCATATTTGTGTTAGAGCTGGGCAAAAACTACTTTTTTAGGAAACGAAACGAAACAGTTTTCAGATTACATAAAACAGTTTCAGAAAACGGTTTTTTTTAAAAAACACTTTTTTGAACATAATATAGAGTACTGTGTGCATAAAACAAACTTACCTTCGTCCTTTACCCAGGCTAAGGACTGGCAGAATAAAGACCAGCCTCCCTTGTAGAATAGTCCATTTGCCTTCCTGCCAGGCAGCTCGTAAAAGACGAGCATAGGCTTACCGTCACTAACACCGTGACATCTGACTAGGTGGTAGAGTTTTATAGCGACTCGCTCGTATTGGTACCACCGCCTTACCTGCTGCTGCTGACATACCGTCAGTGCTTGACGTTGATGTGTTCCGGTTTGGAGGATAAGGTAGCTTGGGCAGGAAGGCAGATGGTCTATTCTGCAAAGGCCAGGCTCCTTTGCAGAACAGACCATCTGCCTTTAACACGGGGGAAAAATTATAAAAATTTTAATGACACTTATTTTTTTAGCAGAACATCGTTCTTCCGGGACGAGGCTCTACTAAAATAACCGGTTTATTTTGATATGCCCATATGTCAGATAAATCGACTTTATGCTCATTGAACCAAGATTTATTTTAAATCAAACTCGTGAATGAAACTGAAACTGAATGAAGTAGTTACACGAACCAGTTTCTTACGCTTTGTTTTCATAGAACTAAGATTTCATACAACGTTTGTCTCTTGAAACTGTTTTTTTTTTTAAAGACATTGAAGAGTGGCCAATGTCTCACTCATACTAACGATATTTGTAAAAGGAGTGAGCGTGAGAGAAATGTCGTTGCCAATGTGTTCGTTCGTTACAAGACGGACGGATTTTACAGTTCTACAAGCGGGTCTGCAACTGGTTTGGTAACGGACTGGTTTTGTCATAGACGAAAAACTGTTCTTTCGTTTCACAGTACAAAAGTGTATGTTAAAACACTTTCTGTAAAAAACGCCCAGGACTAGTTTGTGTGTTGTTTAGCATATAGCATATTTTTTGGCATATTAGATATTCATAATATGATGAAAGTTCAATTATTAAACAAACTATTCGTTTAGGTGCCTTTGTAGCAGGTATTTCTTTTGTAAAACTATTGCTTTTTTAATATATTTTATGTATCGAACTTAGTAAATACGCTTTTCAAATCCATGAATGTAGATAAACCAGTTCTAAATGAAACATAGCACTCTTCTTCAATCTTACGACACTTGTAAATATTTGGGGTCTACCTAGATCGCTTGCATACATTTTGTAAGTAGCAACGGCTACTGTGAAGGGGCGCATCGGCGTGGATTTTTCCGCAAGGCACCCCGCGCGCATTCTCCGATCCGGCCTATTGTGGCCAAAGAACACAATATCACAACCTATTGAGAATAATGCACTAATGGTATTTTAACGCTAAAGTTTTGAATGACAACTACTAGAGGCGCCACTTTCCATACTTGACGATTCGTATGACAGCTACTAGAGGCGCCACTTTCCATACTTGACGGTTTTAACATCGTGTCGCCTCTCTATTTTGGTGCTCTACTCTTTGGCACTGAGTAATAGAAATCCGCCAGTGCGATGCGGTCTGGCCCACCTCAGTGTGCTTTGCAATGCTCCAATGTGCAATGTGTCAGAAAATGTAAAAAAAATATAAAATAATCATTGCCGCTAAAAAGGCGCTTTTAGCTGATGTCCATACATCACGCGCGTTTATAGAACTTGAACTTTTCAAGCGAGCTGTTTGTTTTGGAGCTTGAAGTTTGACTTTTATTTTTTTTATAATTTTAGTCAAACAGTACGAACATCCAGGCACAATTTCTAACATTAATTTGGAATGACCTTAAGTGTATAGGTTTGCTTGTGTAGATAGGAATCTCAACTGCACTTTATTAATTAAGTATATACGTACAACAAAATTATATTATTATTTACTAAAATACGTGTTCATTGATGTAATTGTATATGTTCATTGACATAATTTCACACTATTGTACTTAATTACATTCTTGATTGAAACAACATACATTGAATATATGTAAATGTCGATTTATTTCGACGTTGAAAATTGTTAGCATATTTTTTAGCATAATTTTGGCAAATTTTTAAAACCGGTTTTGCATATTCTTTCGTGGCCTTGATGGCAACACTGATGATCGGTGCGTAAAAACTTCCAACACAAATTTAGTAAAATTGCTATGGAATTTTTTAACAGTGTACTAGTGATAAACTTGACCTTTATTCGGATATTACTCGTATAGTAGTTGTGGAATTTTATCGAAAACCCTGAACAAAGTCGAAGCACATATTTTAATACAGTCATAATAGCCTTATTAGACAAAGAGATAAGTTTAATTTGTTATTGTTTCTCCGCTATTATGAAATATTCAATAAACATATCATTATACCCTAATCTGTCATGCTGGGTACAGACCAAGTCAACGAAAGCGAAAGTTATTATTCGTCCATTTCGTCCTTGTTCGCATTACTTATTTTTTGTGAGGAGGAAATATTTTTGTATTATTGTCCTAACTTATTACAGTTAAAACTATAGATACCCTTTTATCTTTAAATACCCTTTTAATCTATCCCAGCCTACCAAGATAGAGGGATAACCAAATATATGCTTCAAAACTGAAGATTTAAAAAAAATCGGCGTTAAAGCTAGCCGCGGCAGAGCGAATGACCAGGGCCGGATACATAGTGTATGATTGCTTATTCAACGAGGCCTATTCAGGTCTACTAGTGATACCTAAGTTTATAAACTTCATTTTAGCGACAAAATAGTTATGATAGAAAAATAAAAAAAAAACTGTTGCAAAGATTTTTTATACCTGTAAATATTTTAAAATTATACCTCGACATTTCTCACGACAATTTATTTTTGAGTTTGTCGGCTTCCATTTAGTTATTTTTAATAATAATATAGGCAGACTTCACAATAGCACCATATGTGTCGAGAATATAAACAAAGCTTGCCTCTAATAATAATGGTTATAGGCAAGTGACAGGGAACTGAGCTTGTTCGCTGTCTTAGTCCACAAATAAAATTATAATTGTTGCTTGTAAAAGACCATCAGTTAATGTTCCTCCTGAGGTTAAAGCTTACTCCTCTTCCAACACGTGTAGTGTTTGTGCTGTTTTTATAAACATGAGAAAATAAAACAATTGGCCCCATGTGGTTAATGAATAACACGTTATCTTATCTGGAAAAATCTTTATTTACTTACTAACTGAATTATCTGTAAATTGTATTTCTCTAGCTCATAATTTAATTTATACGAGTTGCATGTAATTTAGACAATAATGTTAAATTATGTACTTTTTATTATTAGTATGGAATTATTATGAACTGGTGATTGCTGGAGAACATTAAATAAATAAAAACAAATATTTCATTTAGTAAATAGAAAATTTAATATTTCGTTTTTTGTTTAGGTTTGAATTGCATTTAGGGGGCGTTGTGTAGTTTTCGTCCATAGCCTGCTATAGCTGAAGACGGCACTGCTTTTAAAAAATGAACGAAAAATTCTACAACATTATTGGTATCTAAATATCATTTCAATTTCGTTTAAGGTTTTTAAGCCTTTCAATTTGCAAAACTAACATTTTCCTGTTTCCTATTTGTCCTGAACGTAATGGGTTTGTTTTCAATTTCAATCTAGATTGGCTGCCGAGAATTCTTTGTATAAGCATTTGAAATTAAGTCAACTGTATTTTTTTACCTTCGTTGCTGATATTTTAGAGTGTCACGTTCTGGTTTAAGAGGGAAATGTAGTAGTTGAATTTGCGCAAGTGGCCTAAGATCAAATGACGATGCCGAGCACAGCGGGTATTGTTTATTTATAATCTATGTTTGAAACTTAAGTATTAAAATTGTTTTCAAATATTTTAAATTTCATCTTAACAAATAAAAATTACTATACGTTTCATCGGAGCAATGCTGACACATAGGGACGCCAGGGTTGCTTTACTTGATCTAACTATCGAGGCCCGCATTACAAAAGGATTTCCGCAAGGTGAAGTCCTTTCTCCACTCTTGTGATCAGTTGTAGTGAATAAACTGCTACAAGAAATCGATACTAGCTTCGAAACACAAGGCTATGCAGATCTTGATGATCTCAGTAAAAGAATGTTGTGTCAAGCGACCATCTCAGACAAAGAAGTAGAACTTTCTGTCAACGCCTACAAAACTGTAATAGTTCCATTTAATTAGAGGCCCTCAGTAGATAAACTGAAAGAACCTCCTTTCTTTGGAAGGACTATGCATTGATCTCAATAAGTTAAACATCTGGGCTTAACTGGTTTACTTGACCAGAAATTAACCTGGAATGTTCACAAAAATCAGGTAGTAAAGAAGGATAAAAATGCCATGGGGGTATGCTACAGATTACTGGGACCTAAAAATCCATATAACGGCTGTTATATGAATGTTATATAAAAAACGGTTTCAAAAGACTGTACGTATTACTTCAACCAGCAGAGAAGAATGACTTAAAGGAGTACCAAAATCCATCGATTCAAGGGACGTTACGTGATTTGCTGACGGGTCAAGAAAAGATGGAAAAGCGGAAGCGGGTGTTTTCTGCCAACTAGTGTTTTCAGCAAGCATGTGAGCTTGGGTCTTCAAACAACTGTATATCAGGCTGAAATATATGCTATCTTGATGTGTGCTTAAGAAAACCTAAGCCGCTCCTACTTTCACAAGCATATCATTATAATGTCGGATAATCGGGCATCTTTTGCAATCCGTCGAGTTCAAATCCAAGCTCACATTTGAATTTGCTCAAGTCTTAAATAAACTTGGAGGAAACAATAAAACGCTCGTCGCAGGATTTTGTACCAAAATTACATAGATTGCAATGAACACGCAACGAAAAGAGATCCAGATATAATTCCGAACGTTAAGGCTTACTTAGTCAGCCAGAAGAGCCAATCAGCGCACTCCCCCGTTCCATGATTACTATGAAATATTGCGCTCTAAAGTAAATGTCCTAAGCGCCAAATCACTATTTTTGACACTACAAAATTAATTGGAAAAAAAATATAAAAACTGAAACAGTTATCTTTTAGGTATAATACTTATCTATGTTTATGTTAAATCTGGTGTCGATATTTTCATAATTGAAGTAGACAGATGTGGTTTGCTTTCAAAAAAGGGTTAACTTTTTGATTTTTTCCTATCGAGCAAAGTGAAATGAATCGTGTTTTGGAAACACTAGTCTGGTAAAGCATATGAATGTTAATCTTGTGTATTTTTGTCGCCAAGATCCATAATTGCTTTGTATGATAAAAACAGTATATTGCTGACGTATTTTAGCATACATGGCCCCTTAACAGAATACTACCGACTAAACAAACATATAAACACGTCATTTAAAAACTTTACAAATTGCATATTTTTATAACAAATAACCCCGGTAATTTAAAAAAGGCGAAAATGCCTTCAAATTACTTTGTAGAATGACAAATAGAAAAATTAAAAAGAAATGGTTAGATCTCACATTTAAATTCTCACTATCATAACCACTCCTTACGTAGTATATTTATACTTTGTAGTTGACTCTGATAATAATTGTCATTATAGAACGGTGACCATACAGACCACTAGCGGCCCGGTACGTGCTTCGCTAAATTTTTACGTATATGACCGCATGAATGACATAGCGCAACCAAAACAAAAATAGAAACAAAATTTGGAAAAAGTTTCAATTTGACTTAAAAATACCCATTAACAAAATGATCCGCCATTAATTGAATTTATTTGTTACAAAAAATGTGATAAATGAAGAACCGCTTTACCAATTTTATGCAAACTTCACGTAAACCGTCTCCTAAATAGTCCGAACAAAGCCTAAAAGTTTGGTTTGAATAGGTAAGCCCGTTCTTGAGTTCTTGAGAACGAAAACTGGCATTGATTTTTATATATATAGATATAGTTTTATGATGGTAACATAACATTAACTTCTTTTTTTGAAAAAAAGTTAAAATAATGTCATGTCACCTAGAACATGATCCGTCTTATTAATAAATAAGGCGCAAATTACTCTAAGGTTCAACCTCGTATTATAGTCTCTATTGCAATGGGATACAGACTATACTATCAACTTAAATGTTTAATATGTTTAACATCAGTGTGGTGTGTGTATTGGCATAGTAAAGATAGAATTTACTATGGTAATGGTGAGTAATATCATTACAGCCATGGGTGACACATAGCTATATGATAGAGAAACACTACACTGGCTGGCGTAAAATGATATGTTTGAGTGTTGACCTCAAAATCATTAATTTTCTTAATTGTCTTTGAGCAAACATTTTGGAAAGCCCGGGTGTAGAATATAATAACTCTTTGTTGTGTACCAAAACACATAAATAAAAAAAATATTACGTGTTTGTTGCTTTGTTTGGCCTTTAAGAAACTGGTGATAAAACTCGTTAACGGTTTTATCTATTTTTTTTTTGTTTTAGTCACTAAAATTAGAAAGGCGAAGGAAGCCACAGGCGATAGCTGGTGTGTAATAAAAAAGGATCAAAGTTTATATTGATATATCTTATCAACATTTATCTATAGTTTGTTGAAATATTACTGCAATATGTGTGGTAATCCAAAATTAACAGATTAAAAACTCTGATGTTGTTATAGGACTTTCCCTCTTATTGTTGTAAAACACAAAAAAATACAAATATGTATATAAATGAATAGGTGCAAGTGGCGACTAAAAAGGGGCAGCAGAAAACATTTAAAGCATTTTAGAATTTTTGTTTGTTAAACTTTACTTACTAATATTGTGTAGAGGAAAGATTTGATTTTCTGTTTGTTTGTTTGAAATGAATAGGCTCCGAAACTACTGGATCGATTTCAAAATTCTTTCACCTTCAAAATGCTACGTTATCCCTGAGAGACATAGGCTTTGTTTCATCAAAATTGGTGCAGTAGAAGCCAAGTTACTCAGGCGAAGCTGCGTGAAACTGCTAGTCTGTAATATGACCGCCACTCACGAGGAATCTGCTCATCCGATTGCAACGAAAATTGGCAGGTAGGTACTTTATACTCCAAGGAAAGACAAAGAATATTCTTATCCCCCTAACTTAAGGGGTTTCCGTGGTAAAGGGTGAAAAGTCAAAATGTAAGGTCTATAGTTCATTTCCGCGTAGTCCAATTTAATTAATTATTATTTTTTTGTAGTAAGTAGGTATGTGCTTTACAAGTTGTCCCGTTTTTTTTTCTTAGTTTTGTAATTAAGAAATTACAGACATACATCAGTATAAAGTTTTACTAGGTGGTAGAGTTTAGCAGCGACTCGTCCGGATTGGTACCACCGCCTTACCTATTCCTGCCGCCATAACGTCATGACGTGTTCCGGTTCGGAGGGTAAGGTAGCCGGTAAACTTACTTTTGCTCGAGGCCTAACATCCCAGCCTCAGGTTGGCAACGCACCTGAGGTGTCTCTAGGCGGCGTGAATTTCTTAACATCAGGAAATCCGTCTGCTTGTTTGCCTTCCAATATCATAACGAAAAAGTGATCAAATAACTGGAAATCCAGAATGTAAACCATTTGAACGTACATGTTATTTTACGCAAATACACATACCTATCTTCAAGCTAAGTCCCCTTTTAAATTAGGCAGAGACTATCGAGTGCCTACTAAATAAAGGGGTTAGTTAGTAATGTACCAATGTAAAAGTGTGTTTGTTCCTTTTATAAGTCAAAGCGGCTGTCCATCCTGATATATTAAGAATAGTACTTCATACTTCCAGAAAAAAAAACAAGTTAAAAACACAACTTGCAAAGAGGTCTAACACCTTGATCATAGGACAGCGGTGCACCTTTAACTTCTGTGGTGTCTGTAGTGTGCTTGTGCACTATCGTATCTGACAAAAATATAAAAACTAGTATGTACTTAATTTAACTTTATTGTCTATTTTCTGCACAAAAGAAAGTCTGCATTTAAAAGGCTTGCAAGTGACTTTTAAAACTAAAACTAATTAAAGCGCAAATAATTACTTTTTCAAACTAAGTTTAAGAAAATTTTTAAACGTTTTGTTTAAGTTCTCGCTTGAAGAACTTTAATTTAAGCGGAAGAAAATATTTCTTATTGTAATAATATAACTATATGTATAAACAAGATTGTGCACATTTCAGAAAAACTATTGGTAGCATCATACTTAAACATATAAGTAGGCGATAGAAATAACGACACAATCGGGTGCTGGACTAGTGTCAGACTCTCCTGGTCTAAGATCCCAGTTATAATATAGCAACACGCCAGTAACATCTGTGATGCCTATATGCGACGGTTGTTTATTTCCATCACGTAAGCCGCCTGCTTATTTGGTATCCTATAGCTTTACTGCTGAAATTGACGAGATCCCAGGTTCGATTACCGGGTCGAATTACAAAAAAAAATGTGTTTCCTTATTTTGCTATTAAAACAACGTGACGTATCCAGGATTGGATACTTGCCAGGTTAGCGATAAGTTTGTCACTTATCACATTCTGGGACTTAGTGTTTTTGGCTAGTCATGAGTGCTGGTTGTACTGCCTACCTGTTCTGGGATATGGCGTGAAGTTTTTACAATATAAATAAAAACAAATCTAGTGTCACTGACAATATTATGGATAAAGTATGCACGCAATAATATTGTGAATATAGTAGAGATGGGGGCTTAAGCATCGAGTAACTATAAACCCATTAATAGATATAGAGGAAAAAATATAGTTAAATCGATATAACCGCTGAAATCTTGGTCGAATACTGAACTGCCTCCACTACTTTTTTTTATTGGTCTGAGCTAAAACGCGCTAATAAAGATCTTCATGATGGTGTCTGTACTCTTGATGCAAAGCCAGTTTTGAGCAACTCCCCGCGATTATACAGAGAGTTTTTTTACTTTTTAATCGATTTGTTAAATAGTTTTCTTTTAATAGTAAATATTTAATCTGCAATCGTTTAGACAATATGTCTATATATTAATACGTGATGCCAAAACTTTGGACCCTTTTTTAAGATAATTGCGCAGATGCAGGAGCATAAAATTTGGCACACTTATAGTTTATGTATAGGAGAAGTGCAGAACGCTAAAATTTTTCAATAATAATGCTCATAAAGAACATCAAATCAATAAATAAAACATTACCCACACTACCATGCATTTGACACACACAAACAAATATATTGATGATAACGATAAAAGATCACAGATGGCGTACTACAAAGTTTGGAAACAAAGAAGTTGGTCTTGAGAAATGAAGATGGCGTTCCTATCAACAAGATATTAAAATATATTATGGTCGAATTTCGATCAATAAGCGACCACTAGTTGCAATAATTAAAAAGCACTATGTTGTCATTAGTAGATTGAAACTAAATCTTTGTTGGCACAATATTCTTTAGTAATTGTAATTGTAGCATATATATCTGTTTAAGATGTGACCTATACCTACGTATGACCCTAGTTACTTAACCCATATTGGATGTATGATTCTGCTAAGGAGTTAAGTATATAACATTAAACTCTTACTTGTAAGGGGCTACGATGTTTAAGAATAATAGACTTATTAGCGGACGCGTTCTGATCCGTTGGTAGTTTTCAGTATTATATAAATTCGTCACAAGTGTAGTAGGGTATATAAGTGTATAAAAATATTTTCTATTCTATTCTACCTTCTCAAGTAAAAACTTACCAAGACGAGTCCATTTAGCTCATACTGTCAAAAAGTTATTGCATGTCATGTTAAGGTCATTTTTTAGCCTTCTAGGGCTGTTTTAACCGACTCTGAAAAGGGGAGGTTCTCAATTCGACTGTACGTTTTTTTGTATGTTTGCTACGCGATTACTAGGCCAATAGCCAACCGATTATGTTTTAATAAATGTGAAAGTTGGTATGTTTTTTGTTTGTTTGTTACTCCTTCACGTAACAACTGCTGAACTGATATTCATGAAATTTGGCATACACATCGAGGGTAACATATAGGATAGTTTTAATCCCGAAAAATTGTTCCTTTGGGATCATTAACCACGCGGGCAACGTCGCGGTCAACAGCTAGTTTTAAATATCTTTGACGTACAGGATCTACACTTCTACAGTTTTTTTATATATATAGATATAATTGATATGTCATTAATGTTATCGATATGGATTAACTGTAATCAACATATATTGCAGTTGAGTCTTTGTGGGAACATTCAATAGGTATTCTTATAAGGCGTGTACCAAAGATTTTATTACCAGTCAAATTCATGTTATGAGACTTCTGTATGTTAGTTTCTCATAACGGCACTGGCTTGTGCCAATTCTACGCAAATTTTTATACCCAAACCTTTTCCCCGTGTTGGTCCGGGCTCCTTTGCAGAATAGACCATCTGCCTTCCTGCCAGGCAGCTCGTAAAAGGCGAGCAAAGGCTTACCGTCACTAACACCGTGACATCTGACTAGGTGGTAGAGTCTCGCAGCGACTCGCCCGGATTGGTACCACCGCCTTCTCTATTCCTGCCACCATAATGTCAGCGCTCAACGTGTTCCGGTTCGAAGGGTAAGGTAGCCGGTAAACTTACTTTTGCTCGAGGCCTAACATCCCGGCCTAAGGTTGGCAACGCACCATATCCAC
>NJDC01006537.1:55082-68124 GCA_002245475.1 Calephelis virginiensis | reverse complement strand
TGGGTAAAAACTTCTAAACTCGCATCAGGAAACGTGACCTGATCGAAAATTTGTAAGACGGATGGAGATGGACGTAGGAGAGGAAGTATCCCCCTCTCTGTCTATGACGCGGCGAAAATGTATGCCTACACCTGCTGTTTCGTTTAGACGGCGCTGGGCGCTTGCGCTAATGTTCGTGTTATCATGTTTGTGTACGTTAGCGCAATAAAGGAATATTGTATTCTTCCACATAAATAATATTACTTTCATATTGATAATTAAAGCAATTCGTGCAATATTATTCCCTAAACATTTCAAAATATCAGAAATGCACAACGTTAATATTCAAGTTTTCACTTCTGCCGGCTCTTCCGGAGTGCAAACCGTCGTTTTTTTGTATGTTTGTTACATGATTACTACCGATTTAAATGTTGCTTTTTTAGAAAAAGTGGTCACGATTACGAGGTGGTCCCATATTAATTGTAGGGTGGGTAATTCAACAGTTAGTCACTTGTACACAATTAGCCATGGCCATATTTGCTAAATGTGACGTTGGAGAATTTGGAGAAGATACGGCAACTAATCGCGTCTCCCAGTCGGTGAAGACCTCACGCGCGCTACGTTTGTATGACAAGAAGTTTTGTGAATATAAGCCTCGAAAATAAAAAAAGAAGGTAAGCATTTTTTCGTTTCACAAGTTTCAGGTAATTACTACAAAAATCTTAATATGTTCATCCTATTATTATGTCTTTTGTGTATTTTGTAGTATATGTATTGTTTAGAAAGTATAAATAATTTAAAAGTTACGTTAAATAAAAGCGATCGAGTAGGGTATGGTCTCTCTTTATGTAGTTAGAGGGGATGGTCTCTGTTCTAACGAGTGGCTGACTCTTCCATTTTTCGTTTTTTTTTTTACAGATGGGCCGCAATAAAACGACATTTAGAAAACGGGGAGGATATGCAGAAGACCCTTCGTCAGTTTTTTAGAGTCGCCCAATCACCGATTTCTACAACTAAAACGTTCATTTCGCCTATGGAATTCATGCCACCAATAATAGCAAAACCTCGACAAAATCCCAAAATACTGCTGGAATGAAAAAGAAAAGAAATGCTGGAAAAAGAATAATCGCCACAGATACGCAAGATTTATAAATAACTAGCTGTCACGGCGAACTTCGTTGCACCCTTTCAGTTTCTGAGGAGAAAAATAAAGTATTCCTTTTAACGTTTTCCGTGCAATGTTCCTCGTTTTTCTTTTCATTAAAAACCTTCTTCTGACAATAACTAACACAACAAAAAAGGATTAGCCAAATCGGTTCAGTAGTTCGGAAGTTATGCACCTACCAACACATTTAGCAATTCATTTTTATGTTATAATAATATTCATTGAGAAAATAAATTTAAATTTTTGAAGTTGATTATTGAAATTGGTTACTTACTTAAAATACTCGTAATTAATAACATTGCCTTTAGTTTTAGATGGAAAAAATGTTAAGTCTGGAATTGTATTAGTATTTTGTAGCTAACTTAATTAGTTGTAAGTTGGAAACAATAAAAAAATGTATTTCATAACATCGCAAGACGTAATTCTTTATTAGATGTAGCAACTATATATTTAATGGTTAAGTGTGTATAATCGTGGTTAACTGTACAACACACCATGATTAATAGTGTACCATACTATGGACACAGTTAGCCAATGCCCATTTTTTAAAAAAACCCTTTTCTGCAAAAAACTGTAAGCAAATAAGGCATTTTTCAAATGCAATTATGAAGCTAATAAATTAATGTATTGAACCAAAAAGACAAACTTAAAATTTGAATAAATAACCTCCCGCTATATCATTCAAAAAATTGGGTGGTTAACTGTTGAACTACTCACCCTACTATTATCCGATACAATTACAATTTTTATTTATCATAATCAATGATGAGGCCGTAAACATAAACCAAAAAAAGTATCTTTACGTCCACATCCCCGAAAGGGTGGGCAAAAGCACAACACAAACCAACAAAAAACACAACGTGACTAGCCGAAGACACTAAGTACCACAATGTGATAGGTGGCAAGCCTAGTCTTTATTTTAATATTTTTTTTTCATATATATAACATATATTTCTCTAAGTGAAGGAAGCAAGACAGGTTTGTCAGGATCGTGAGGTCTGGCACTCGATACTCTCTGCCTACCCCTTAAGGGACTTGGCTTGAAGATTTGTATGTATGTATGTATGTATGTATGTATGTACTTCTCTAAATACGATCTCCATACCTGGAATTTGTAAGTAACTGATTGTCCATAAAACTGAAATAAAACTTTAAGTTAAAGAAAGACTCGAATAGCTTTTCCTTTGGAAAAATCTCAATTTTTCATTTGATGCATGGTGTGTGGGTAAGGCCTCAAACTGGACCTCAGCGATTTGCAGCGCTGCTGCCCGCTTCGCTGCCCGCTCCACTGCCCGCTCCGCTGCCCGCTCCGCTGCCATCCAGTTCATTACAATAAGAATCTATGTGTTAGAACGCGCCGCTCTCGCCGCCGCGCTGCAAATCGCTGAGATCCAGTTTGATGCCTAAAAGAAGCTACTGTTATTGAAATTAAGTATGAGACCAACACATCGAGTTTTGGCGCCATCGAGAGAAAAGATGGTCGAAGTTTTTCCATAATTATTGAATTTCGTGTTGATATTGAGTGAAATTAGTCAATTTTGGTGGCATATTGTACAGTTTTGTTCAGTGAAAGTGCACAAATGAAATGATCATGTTAAAAAATAGCATATCGTGTATTTCCTCGTTACCGCCAAATCTCATTACATGAGCTTGAGTAATGAGGCCATCGCTTTACCCAAGAGCCTGATCTGAGAGCCTGACCTGACATGACTTACCGACGATTTATGACTGATGACTAATTATAATTGATACAAAATTTGATGCAAATTTATACTTGACTAAGGTCAAAATCTAAAGAAAGAAAAAAGAAGAAAAGACCAACAAATCAGTAAGAAGAACAACCACATTACTGGTACCTGCCACCATGTACCACACGTACCACGATAGCTGTGTACACCATGCTTAAAATACTTTATCACAAAATCCGCGTGTTGGTTTGCTATCTTATAATTCAATGAAATGACAATTTGTTTCTCTTGACACACCGCTTATTATGAAATAGTTTATAAAAGTTACAGTAAGTTTTTGTTAATCACCAGCTCCAGACATATTTAATCATTAACATGACCATTGCCCTATGATTGTAAGGTTACCCCCAAAATCGAGGATGATGCGCAGGTTTTTTATTCATTCACCTTCTTTATCGATAACCTTTTTGTATGTCATACCTAAGATCACTTTTATGTTAACATGAACATGTATGTATGCATATATGTTTGTCCGGGTGTAATTTTGCAAGTTGAATTTGATCCAATTCGTAGTTACCGATTGTGGTGAAAATTCACATTCAATGTCAATTGCACGGCAACTTCGTATCATCTTGTCTTCGATAATAAAATAAAAATACAATAAGCAGTCTAAAAAAGTATCTTCACGCCCATATCCCCGAAGAGGTAGGCAGAGGTACAACCAAGGCACCCACGACTAGCCGAAGACACTAAGTCCCACAATGTGATAGGTGGCAAGCCTATCGCCAACCGGGCACATTTCCAATCCCGATTCCCGACTAACATTTTTTTTATTAGAAAATTGGAAAAATCCAATTTTCTTTTTGTTGGTCGACCCGGGATTCGAACCCGGTACCTCATACAGTCAAGTCCAACACCCGGACCGCTAGACCACAGAGGCGAGCAGAGGAGAGAGAGCAGTCTATGAAAACAAAAGAGTAGAGTAGGTATACAAAATTTGCTATTGCAATGAATAACACGATTTTTTTTCAGTACCTACCACCTGACAAAGCCTACGTGTAACGTATGCTATGTTCTATCTCGATCACGTCGGCATTCAAACAGAATACCTGCGTCCAAATCGATCCAACCATTTAAAAATTATACTGCCACAGACAGACAAATACACACACGCGCACACAGACACGTCAAAGTTTTTGTAGCACCTTCTCTTCCGTTAAAAGTGTTCCGTGGGTTAAAAAAGCGGTAGCTCACGAAACATATTATAATCTGGCATACATTTTTGTTAAAAACTCTTGAAAACAGCAGGATATCAATTTGTCGGTATGTTTTGTTCTTCTTTATATGTTTGTTATAAGTTTACTTCGCCTATTATAAACGTAAATATACTCCTACATGTACTCCAAGGTTATTCCACCTTAATAAATTTAATTAAAACTTTATCATTATCTTGTATATAAAATTCTCGTGTCACAATGTTCGTTCCCGTACTCCTCCGAAACGGCTTGACTGATTCGCATGAAATTTTGTGAGCATATTGATTAGGTCTGAGAATCGGCCAACATCTATTTTTCATACCCCTAAGTGATAAGGATGACTCACCCCATTTTTTTTATAAAATCACATTAAAAAATAGCAGAACAACGTCTGCCGGGTCAGCTAGTATTATATAGATACTTATTAATGCGTGATTTTGTGCAACCCTATATAACGTGGTAATAAACTTATTTCATTCTCATTTTTAAAAATGAAATTTTCATTGATACCGAAAAACCGTCACGACATCGTAACCAAAACCGTCACCTTCACGACACAGTTACGGCATCGTCACCAATACCCTCACCCAAACAATCACAGCACGACAGCGTCATGACACAGTCACGATACTGTCCCCAACACTTGCCGTCAAAGCTACCGTTGATATTATTATTTAACCGTTGTTTTTGCCAATTGCCGCTATAACATAGTTTTTAACCTACAACATCTACCTACAACAAGTACCTACAACAGATTTCTTTGTTGTGAAGATATGTACTTACAATAGAAAGTTAAAAGAGTCAGTTTTGAAATGCTTAACATAAGAGTTTTCTTTCGATATCTCATATGAAATAAATGTCCAAAATTTATTCATCTACCCCCTACTTAGGTCTCTCTAGCACCGTTAACCCCGCCTCCTTCCTTTATTATATCAACACAAATATCAAAATTCATTAGGATCGGACCAAAACTACTCAAGGTATCGCCGAGCTAACGTACAATCGCTACCCAATCTGAACAGAGGTATTAAACATGCTTCGTTTACCTAGTCAAAAATTCTAGATTTGTAGAAAGCAGGTTAGTAAGATGATTATGTAGCTCTTAGTCAAATCATCTAGTCATCTTAATATTAATCTTTGCACAGAAATCATTTGTTTTAGTTGCCTCAGCTTTAACATCCGTCTATGCAACGATAAGATAACCTCTCGTTTAACTGCTTAGCACATTCGTTTGAACATATCAATATATTGTCTTTGTAGTATGACCATGAAGCTATAGACTACTGCTGAAGGTTACACTTTTAACAAAGAAGTGATATTATTTCCAAATGTTGCTGACCGCATTCGTAACAGTGAGATCCGAGAAAGAGTGTGATTGAAAGAAAATGTTGGTGTTAAAATGGGAAAAGGCATGCTCCGCTGGTTCGGTCATGTGGAATGAATGACAGGTGAAAGATTGCAACAAAGCAGATACACAATGCGAATGTGGATGGATGTAGGTACAAGGGTAGACCAAGGTTGACATTCCACGATCAGATCACTCGGGTTCACACACAAGAATCCGAAACCGGCGTGTTGTATGAAAAGGGTAATGTGAAAGAAGCCAGATTGGTTTGTGAGGATCGTGAGGTCTGGCACTCGATACTCCCTGCCTAAAGCGTAAGGGACTTGGCGTGAAGATATGTATGTATAAATGTTGTCTGTTGTGTGTTGCTGATACTCTCTAATGTACTCTCTCTCTCTTTCAGAGAATCTTGTTAAGTCAATTACATACAAATATAGTTAAAATGAGAGAGAGGCTGATACATTAGAGCAAGTCAGCAATATTTGAAAATGACATCAATTTTCCCCGTGTTGATCCAGGCTCCTTTGTAGAACAGACCATCTGCCTTCCTTGCCAGGCAGCTCGTAAAAGGCGAGCATAGGCTTACCATCACTAGCACCATGACATCCAACTAGGTGGTAGAGTTTGGTAGCGACTCGCCCGCATTGGTACCACCGCCTTACCTATTCCTGCCGCCATAACGTCATGACGTGTTTCGGTTCGGAGGGGGCTACCTTACCCTTATCTAGTCCCGACCCCCGTCTCTATAATGTTCCCGTTCCGGAGGATAAGATAGCAGGTAAATTTACTTTTGCTCGAGGCCTAACATCCCGACCTCAGGTTGGCAACGCACCATTACAACATTACAACATTTGGTGTCTCTAGGCGGCGTGAATTTCTTACCATCAGGAAATCCGTCTGCTTGTTTGCCTTCCTATAACATAAAAAAAATGTTAGGAGTGTAACCTCTGCAAATGCTCTATATCTTGATGAGTATGAGATGTCTGTTTTTCAGCCATTCTTTGTCATTGACAACAGAGCCCTTACCATAAGTTTACGGTTTATCAAGTTTACTATACTCGCTAACGTCTCTGTAAATTATTTGTATGAAAACTTTGAACAGCGCCTCTGTTGGTAACTAAGAGAAACTCATTTTTAGACCAAAAGTGTCATAGATTTCGATATGTAAATTACAGAACGTAATTTATACCAACTCATCTGTTTCAAACAAATGCTGATGTCCTTGGTTTATCACATTTTAGAAATAGTGAGAAACTCCATGTGCCTAACCAAAAACTCAATATTTGCAAAACTAATATATATAGCATGTCAATTCCTATATTCAACCAGATTCCTGATAATCTTAAATCACTGCCATTAAAAAGATTTCAAAAGAAGGTATTTGACTTGTTGTTAGATAAGACATATTATAGTGTTAAAGATTTTCTTGCAGACAAGCATAAATAATATAACGTTTGTAATAATAATAATAATAATTTATTATAATTTCAGAAAGCAGCCTATGTTTGGAAACGATGGTACTACAAGGACAATAGGTTATAGTACTGGCTGCCAGGGAGTTTGTTTCGCCGTTTCTTCTCCGGACTGGCTAGGTTTGGAAACGGTGGTAGTTTACGGTAGGCAGGGTTAAATTTATTAACATTTTAAAAATTGTTTGTAAATTATAATTCAAATTGTAATAAGAATAAAACTATTTGTTATATGAATATTAAAACATTGTGTATATAATTAAATAATCACTTTTAAAAATATTAAAATTTTTGCACACCACAATGTGGTAGAATATGTTGTATAACACGCATATTCCGCAAATAAATATATTTTCTTTCTTTCTTTTTTTGTTTCTTTCATGGTACAGATTACGTTATTCTTTAAACGTCGAGTCACGTTAATTAAATTAAAATGTTTAATACCGATTAATCTAGATTCTATAGTTGTGTATGTATAGGATCAACTTGCAATAATAACGTGATTGGACGTTTAACGTAAATCGTTGCAGAATTACAAAACATACTTCACCTGAATAGACATAATATGAAACAAATACAAAAAAACCTAGACGAAAATTCAATATATGTAAATGAATTCTGCTTGTGCTTTTGTCACGTACCTAACTCTCATAAACGGGTGGATTCATTTGTATTTTTCAATAGTCATATGGTTAGAAATAAAACACAATTGCAATCTGTAGGTAGCGCTACTTTCGGTGTGTAACCAATGGTACGGAGTTCGCCGGGTCAGCTAGTAAATAAAATTAATCAACACGTTTCTTGCAAATACTTTTGAAATTTTGCGGTTTTATAGTCGAATCCTCTTTCATAAGTAAATAATAGTTTAAAAACTAACAATGTCGCTTTTGTATTGTACTAGCCAATCCGGTGAATATCGTATCGCTTGACATAACTTTAAAGTTCAAGTGTTGTGTTTTTTATTATCCCTGAATTTTTCCCCGTTTTTACGTTCATTAGAACATTCTTCTGATAGTAACCAAACAAACAAAAAAAAGAATTAGCAAATATTGATTAATAAAAAATAAAAATAATTGTCTATCAGACCAAATAAAAAAAATAGTGATTAAGAAAAAACATTTTTTTTTTTTCAATATAAATATAAAAGCGCGGATGCTTTATAAAACATTAATTCATAATAGGTACCTCAGTTTATTACTCCTCATATCTGTTAAATTAAGTATTGTTAAAACAATCGAAACCTACGTTTTGTCGCGAGTTTTTCTTAAAACTATGATCCCACCAAAACATTTCAAGTAAAATGTTAGTAAGACGACCACATAAGGTTTGCCCTGTGATAATCTTATGTAGAGCCAAGCTTCTGGATCTACACAGCCTAACTCTACCTACCCTAAGTTCACAAATTCTACGTATCAGTAAAATGTATATATCGTTACCACGCTAACAACAAAGTTACCATGGAACGATGAACTGTACAACGAAGCTAATTTAAAAAATGTACTACCTTACTCATTTCTGCCTGCCTGTTAGTTACCGCCATTTGCAGGTGGGTAGATTTCGACTAGGCTTAGTAGGATAACATCTGTGATAATCTTTAAATATAAAAACAAATCTCCGTTAGCCTTAATAATAGCACCATGCATAAGCAGAATAAACAATTTTGCTAATTGTTTTTGTTGTGTAATAGTCAGAAGAAGTTTCTTATAAGAGAAAAAAAGTAAGTTTAGTGTAACAATAGCCAACGTTATTCAATTTTCAACATATTCAATTCAATTCAACATTCAAAGATAGAACAGGACAATATATTTTTTTACACTTATTACTTCTTCAATAAATTTTAATGTAACAGTCAAGATGAAGCGAAAACGACGCCTAATAAATTAAAAGAAAATCAGTAAACCTATTTATATAGGTTTTGGCAGGGGTTACTGATTTTCTTAAAAAATATTTGGATTACATCAGTTAAAAGATATGACCCCTAGCTTTTGTCAGGGATTAAAAAGACAGGAAATAACAGAAGCAGATAAAGAATTTAATTCATACTTTATAGTAATAGCCTACAAAGATATTCCCAAATTCTAAATTCAATAGATTTAACCTTAAAATTAATTAACATAAAATAGAGGAAACAAATGTCAAACAATATGTAATATATTATATTACTTATATATGAAATGAAAGTAAAATTGTAGATAAAGCCTCTAAAGACCGGCATGAAGCTCCAATATCGGATGAATTCTCATAAACGGTAACCAGTTTACCGCGTAACGTTTCGGATAAGAATTTTCCAATAACAGTTTGTATGCGGAAATCCTATGCAACATAACTTTATTGTTGGAACTGAATACAAATAACAATGTTACTTATATATACTCTACAACAGTGTTTTTCAACCTTTTTCATGATGCGGTATAAAAAAATGCTTCGCGACCCCCCCGACCCTCCGCTTAACCATCATACATAGAATGAATTCTCATATTTATTCCATACGATTTTTTAGTTCTATGTGTAGCTAATACAGCACCACGATGGGAGAAATGGATTCATCAGAAACAAGCACAACCTTCGAATTAACATAAGTCGTAGTATTTATTTTTTTGTTAATTTGTTTATCCCCTTACGAGATACCTCGGCCTAACTGGCGGTTTTTTTATCCAAATTATTTTGAACCGTCAGTTTTCTGTCAGTTCAGTTTGTCAGAGGTCTAGTGAGATTTGTCGGTCAAGTGTTTTTTTTTTATTTTTTAGTTATGAGACTTATGAGTATATCGTTGTGTTAAAATTCTTTTACCTAAAAAAATAAATCTTTTAAAAAAAATCTTTTAAATCTTTATTATTTTTTTTCTCGACTAGTGGCGAGAAGCTTGAACCCACAGGTTCAAAAACACTGCTCTACAATATCTAGAACAGTGGTTCTCAAAAGTTGCTTTTGCTCACTAGTCACTCTGTTAACGGCCAAGCAATATTGGTCGCTACATTTGTAGTCCAGTGCACACAAGTCCGAGCAAATCCTACATCGCGATATTGCAATATCTTCACCTACTAGCCTACCACTTTGAAGTTTGAACCCTTAGCAGATAGATCTCGGTCAGGAGCAGAATACATCGTCTGGTTGGGATGTGGAAAAATATTCTGACTTCTCAGTTCTCTTTACAGAGAGACTTCTAACTTCGGTGATGTTTGTTAATCTGCAGCTGCAACGCGCCGCACCACCATTTATCAACAAAACATCATGTAGTAGGTACTTATATCGCTAGTAATTTTAATTTATGGTAATAAGCTTTTTATAAACGGCAGCGCGTTCTACCACTGCGCTTTGTTCATTTGTTATTTTTTCAATAAAATATTAAGATGTAGTATTTGTTTCTGGGAGCTCTAGTTTATATTGCTTGTAAATCTAAGCCATAACTAAAAGGAAATGGTTCGCACGTCCGCATTTTATAATTTGTTTTGTTTAAATAACATAGTACATTTTAGGTAGTATGGGTGTATCCAGCTTAAATTGTTTGTACATCTACATACATACATACATATATACATATATACATCATTTAACAACATAATATTATGTAGTGTAGATATTAATTTACGCAGCTTGTACGTCTAAACTTTTACTTCCACCAAACTGAAAGCACTGTATTAATCCCTGAGTATTAATATGAACTTCGGGGAGAATGAGACTTTTTCACTAAGAACTTTACGATATTGAGCCCTTACTAGAGGACTTCACAAGACAAACTAATTGAGAACCACTGCTATCGATAGTGTAGAGTAGATAATATTAATTACTTAATCACTCTTATTAGAGCTCATCGATTAGGTTATGTTGTTCGGCGAATTTCCGCATACAAACTGTTATTGGCAAATTCTTATCTGAAATATTACGCGAAGCGAGCTATTGAAATTGCTGGCTCTGTAGACCTATCTATTATAATTCGCATGGAAGACAATATTAAAATGCCATCTGTAATAAGTTTAAGATAAAACTTAGACAATTCTTTGATTTATTTGACAATTCCGCATTTATTTGTTCTTTATGTATTATGATAGCGAACAAGCAAACGGCTCTCCTGATTGTAAAAAACAACCGTCGCTCGCCAAAAGGCACCAGAGATGTTACCGATGCGTTGCTATAGTAAGATCTTATGTGTAGAAGTACGGTGTACACCGTCTACACCTCTGTAACATCACATGACAATGACGAGAATTGTCGCCATGGAGAAATGAATAGTTAAAGCGGAAATACCAATCCACCAATCACTAGAGAAACTGAACTCTGTCACCTAATAATTTTGTAGAATAATTATCTGAATACACAAAACTTTATGCTTAGCGATAATAAGAAGTATTAAAAGTAAGTGTATATATTTAAGGCTCGTATGATATCGATTAGATTTATAGTTAAATACTTGAGAATTTGCCATTTAAACTGCTCGTATATACAAGCACTGTACACTGAAAAAAATTACGATATTTAACAAAAACCATTTTGTTACCGGTTATAAAGAAAAGTGACTTGAAAACTGAATGTTACCTATGTTTTGTTAATTTAAATAGAAGCTCCATAGTTTAACAAAATATGGTCAAAAACTTCTTGTCGAACACTAATACAACAAAGACATTAAAACAAAATTGTATTTAGTAACAATTTGGTATAATAATTTTTAATTCGCCAAAAAAAATGTCAACCCTACTAAACTGTCATTTCAGGTAACCAGAATGTTTAACAGAAAGACCTACGTAACTATTTTACGAGTACTTAATAATTGCTTACTTTGATAGTCTTGTAGTGTACCAAATTGTGTATTGAGCGAGGGAGAGGACACTTTTACGCTTATTACAAAAAGTTAGTGTTGGTTTAGGTTATTTAGTTAGGTAAGGTCTTTACAATTGATGTCGTTTCACGAGTTAGGTAAAAAATGTAGCTAGATTCTGCGTAGATTACTTTTTAATTTTACTGAAATAGAGTTTGCGCATCAGTGAAAGTAGGTAATATTTTTTGAAGTGAAAACTTCTTTAGCGGCGTTGCGCACTTTTTTGGAATGGGTAAAAACTTCTAAACTCGCGTCAGAACGCGTGACCTGAAATTTCGTGACGAAAATTCGTAAGACGGCTCAGGGCACTTGCGCGAATGTTCGTGTTGTCATGTTTGTGTACGATAGCGCAATAAATGAATATTGTATTCTACCACATGAATGATAATACTTTCATACTGATAATTAAAGCAATTCGTGCAAAATTATTCCCTAACCATTCCAAAATATCAAAAATACACAACGTTAACATTCAAGTTTTCACCTCTGCCGGCACTCCCGGAGTGCAACCCGTTTTTTTATTGTAATTTTTTTGGGATTTATTAACCAGTGTTACTACGGTTCTTAAATATTGCGACTCGTTATACTCGACTCCTTTTAGCTCTACGGTTACCAAAACTAAATTAGCAAGTATTGAGCTAAAAGTTTTCCTGTGACACACGAAATTGAATTGCTCATTACCAAAGTTTATTAGTTTTTGCTTCAACAAAAATAGTTTAGTTACATATTTTTAGTGCATCTGTTATTGGTTATTCTGTTTGTTTACGCGTTAGGTACCTTTTTTTTATATAGAAGAGGAGGTAAACGAGAAAGTGATCACCTCCGCCCACGGACATCCGCAACACCAGGAGTATCACAGATGCGTTGCCGACCTTAAAGGAATGAGTACGTCAGTACCTACGTCAAAACTAAGTACAAACAATGTTTTTCACTATCTAAGTAATTGAAAAAAGTAATTGAAGGATATTAATAATCCCCCTGATGGTCCTGGGCCGCGTTAAATAGGCCAACTCTATACAAGTGCGTCGCAGAGATGGGGACAAGAATAGCAACTGCCCTCTTCGCGAGAATTTAAAAAAGATGACAAAGCAAACAATCATATGTATTTAACTTGACATGCTGGATCGATTATTTTAGTACTCTTGAGTCTTGGTACAGCTTTGCTACTATTTCAGCGGGAAATGAAAGGCAAGTAAAAAGTCGACGGCATGAGGCTGCCGACTTCACCTATAGGCACGTCGGCTGGAAACGCTATTGACTTTACTAGATTGGTAAGGTTTTAAGTTAAGGGATAAGGGGAGGTTTGCTACCATTAACTAGGTGTTAG
>NJDC01006537.1:22892-41726 GCA_002245475.1 Calephelis virginiensis | reverse complement strand
GCTTCTTAGTATCAACATGCTCTGTAAGATATTTTTTACTTCTTTTACCCTGCTTTTCGAGTAATAATATTTAAATATACAGACGAGACGAACTTTCACCATGCACATACCACCTTTTTGGGTCCCAATTAACACCCGCGTGACCTAATTTTTATGGTCTTTTATACGAAACAAAGGAACCTTTTAAACAGATACATAAAGGAATAATAACGTACAACTACTATTATTTCATCAAAATTATTCAACTTTTTGTCATTCACCCTTTAAGATTTTGTACTTTCCATAGTCTATTCTCTCCCCATTTTGGTTATGTTTCCAGTAAATTATTTACCGATGCGTTCTTATCTGAAGCTTATCATTTTTAACTTGAACTATCTATATTTAAATTTTTGGTCGAATCAGTTACCATCTAATAATTAGGTCAGTCTCTGCCTAACTCAGAAGAGGTTCGGTGTGAAGACATATACATGTATGTGTAAATTAAGTCAGAGGGATAGCGATTCTGATTAGAGGCTGTCCAACAATCACGTGATCTTTTAAGCGTTTTTGAACCCCCTGCCCTCTTGGTGAGTGAGTGAGTGAATGTAGAGAGTGATATGGTCAGATTAAGATTAGTCCATCCAAAATCACTTTTTGCCAACCTAGTGTTGCCAACCTAGTGATTTTTACAACTTCACCGGGCTTTGCCATCCAAAATCACGTGTTGTTGTTCAGGTTGGTCTTAACTAGCCTAACAGTCACAAAAAAATACGTAATCAAGTGAAAAACATTTTTTAAACTATAAAAAGTAACAAGTGGATTTGTGGTTTAGAAATCGTAACCTCAATTTAAAAATAAATACATATAATACAACCCTGCTCCTCCCTCATGATGCTCGTGATTTTGACGAACCTCTCCCTTCTTTCGAGCCTCAGGCGATTATTGGACTATTCCTTATCATCATTTATTTATTAAGATCAATTAGAAAGATTTTAAAATTATTATCATAAGACTGCACTTGTCTTAATACAATGTAAATTGTTTATGCTCAAAACTTTTTCATAAAATAATCAAAATATCTGCAAAACGGTCTTACCTTACCATACACTATATTATTACTGGCCACACACGTTTTTAACGCATAGTTTAAAATAGTAACACGGGTTTAAATAACAAAGTCCAGCTGAAAGTGAAAAGTCCATGTGCTAGAAAGGTAGTCATTGAATTGGAACTACAGAAAGATTATTTTTTAGTGTAAAAAAAAAATATTATTTGGTATTTGCCGCCATGTAAGGACAGTTGTATTGCGTTGTTGTGCTATTTAGCTATTATTTTGACAGTTACAACAATCATCGTTTAAATATACAAATAGCCATGTTGGAGCCACCATAAGGCTGGTATTCTACTCGTCAAATATCTTTGTTTAATATCTATGTCCAACATTTGATCAAATTTCTTTTACAGTTGTCCATTCCACTCGTTCAATATCTTTCTTCAAGATTCCTTTATAATAATTTAAAATAATTCACATCCATTATGATTGAAATATCAAAAGATTTTATTTTTATAAAAAGTTTTAGCTGAAAAAATATTTTATCAAATATCGGTTAATAAATTGAATGAAATTGAGTTACTTTGATGAAATGTAGATTGGACAAAGATATTTAATTAATTAATTCCACCCTTAGACAGCATTTGTCTGAGGGTGGAATTACATACACTTACAATTGTCTATGTTCAAGACTATTTCATAAGAGTATAACATGTTCATAAGACGGCATTTATCTCAATGCCCTGAAAATTTTCTATACTCAAAGACCAATTTTCGTGACCAAATTTGTCCCTATACAATGAAAATTGTCTATTTCACAACTCCATTTTCAAATTATTATAAGACTTATCTAAATAAATTCTCTCCCCCATTACAATTCTGTTTCCCGTAATGTGTAAATACCCTCATTTTCCTTATCAACCATTGCTTTTTTGGACCCATTCTTATCTGAAGTTGAAGCACAACGTTTTCTACTCGGACTTTCTATATTTACATTTTTATTCTTTAACGGTGATCTATTATCAGATACCATCATGCTACTAATCGATGAGGTTAAGTCAGAGGGTATGTTGCCATCCAAACAATATAATAACGATTCTGATATTTTATCATCATCATTAGACTTATTCAGAATCGACAAATCGACTGGGGTAGCGGTTAATACCGATCTACTCAGAAGATACTCTCTGAATGGTTCTGACAATGATCGTTTTTCTATAAGTGTCATGTTTATTAATTTTGGTATATCATTTTCACTTAATGTCGTATTTAAATCTGTATAATGTCTATTTGTACGTAAATTACATAAGTCTTCGCTTATTTTTGTATACTTTGGACTATTTTTTACTTGTTCGGAGGGTACGTTGCTGGTTGAATTACTAGATCTGTAAAGAAAACTGATGTCAACAATATAATTTTATACGTATTTTGAGAAAACAATTTTTCAATTCACTCATTGGTAAGATATCCGCGATTTTTTGTTTATATTGGATTGTTACCACCACCTTCCATAAATCTGCCATCATATTGTCAGTGTTGGCAATTCTGGGTGGTGATTATGTATCTCAGTTGTCAACTCAAACTGTAAAAGTGTACATCAAATGACGTCATTTGTGTTTGCTATCTCTATTGTATTTCTGTTGGTCACTGGAGATAGCAAATACAAAACACGTCATTTGAGAGCGATTCGATGTACACTTATCCATTCTGAGTTGGTAACTGAGTTACAAAATCACCCCCCTGGTCCGAAGAGTACGCACCATAACTCCCTTTGGAGTATATAAGCAGCGTGTACTTTTTACCATCAGAAAAATCATCTCTTGTTAGTTATCTAATTTCATAAACATGATAGACCATGTCGACATTTTCACATAGATGTTGTGAGTGAATCACTAACATAGATATGTCCTAAACCTCAAGAAATCCACAAATCTTATTTATAAATTTCCCGTGTCACAATGTTAGTTACTAAATTTTGTAAGCATATTAAGCAGGTCTGAGAATCGGCTAACATTTATTTTTTATAACCCTAAGTGGTTAGGGTGAATCACAGTAAAAAAAATAGCAGAATTACGTCTGCCGAGTCAGTAGTATTCTTATAAGTATAATAGTAAGTATAGTCTATTCCAAACGCTAAACGAAAAGCGGCCATAGATTTTTGAGTGCCAAAAAGGACAATTCAACATTTCTTGAATTGCTTTAAAAAAAGTATTTTTCTTTTGTACATTTAAAGTTTGGCTTGCATTAATTATGGAAATTCCTATAAATATCCTTCTTTATTCCTACACTTATTATCTGATATACATAAGAGAAAAAATATTTAGTCATTAATAACGAAACCCTTATAACTTTTGAACTAATTGTTAATGAAAAAAACATAAAATTAGGCAGAGAGGTAATTTATATACACAAAATGTCTGCTAACTATAAATGTAATATATTAATATCAGCAAACCAACCAGATTTAAAATAAGAAATGAGGCCACAACAGTTTACTCATATCGTGATAAAAACAGGTTTGACATATCTGAATGAACTCGGGGTGAGTGTTACCTAGAACTGCATTCACTGCTTAAATTATAACATTATAGTAATATTTGTATGCAAGACATCGCTTTTGTTTTAGTTCAGAGCTAACGTAATACTTAGGGTCAATGACTGTTTCTTGCTTTGCGTTTGGAACAAACTAGGTACCTATATAACAAAGTTGGATTATTTATTTATTTACAAATAAATAAAAAAATAAAAATAAATAAAATAAAAGTTGGATTAGATAGAATATCACGAAAAATACCTTTCACACGAGTACGAAGACCTGGACATCATATCATCGTCAGAGGATACAAAATCGCTGTCGTTCTTTGGTGATATTGATCTGTAAATGGATTTGGTCGACTCCTCCTTGGTGTCCACAGCTTCGGGCATGTCGCGTTGCTCTGACGTTATTATTAGAGGCTTTCGCGATCTCGGCGTCATTATGGACTCCTAGAATTTATAAAACAAAACTTCAGAAATCATAATTGAGTTTTATATTCTAGTATTATGCTATGCATATCCTGTAGTTTGTAATTATCTGCGACCTGAAAACTCCATTGCCCTCCTACTTTTTAAATAGTAAACAAATGAGTATGCAGTTCACCTACGGATAAATGATCAATTACTTCTGTCTACTTAGGCTTTAATTGTACCTGATTTTTCTGACCCAACGAACGAAATGTTCGCAAGTCAAAACTCCAAAGATTTTTGACTTTAGACACCAAAAATACAAGAGAAAGTGTGTTCAGCCTCTTGATGACGTGTTTCCGAGAAATAGAAGCATTAGCATTTCACATGTAAGAACCTAATATAATGCTTCCCTAGTAGATTATCTGCTTAACTATGACAAGTAGTATCTTCACGCCCATATCCCCGAAGAGGTAGGCAGAGGTACAACCAAGGCACCCACGACTAGCCGAAGACACTAAGTCCCACAATGTGATAGGTGGCAAGGCTATCGCCAACCGGGCACATTTCCAATCCCGACCAAATTTTTTTTTTATTAGAAAATTGGAAAAATCCAATTTTCTTTTTGTTGGTCGACCCGGGATTCGAACCCGGGACCTCATGCAGTGAAGTCCAACACCCGGACCGCTAGACCACAGAGGCGATTAGATTGTAATTATCTGCGACCTGAAAACTCCATTGCCCTCCTACTTTTTAAATAGTGGGTATGCAAATGAGTATGCAGTTCACCTACGGATAAATGATCAATTACTTCTGTCTACTTAGGCGTTAATTGTACATGATTTTTCTGACCCAACGAACGAAATGTTCGCAAGTCAAAACTCCAAAGATTTTTGACTTTAGACACCAAAAATACAAAAGAAAGTGTGTTCAGCCTCTTGATGACGTGTTCCCGAGAAATAGAAGCATTAGCACTTCACATGTAAGAACCTAATATAATGCTTCCCTAGTAGATTATCTGCTTAACTATGACAAGTAGTAATTTCTATTATTAAAAAAATATGTGTTTTGACGCCCATATCCCCGATTGGTTGGGTGCCCACTAGCCGAAGACACTAATTCCCACTGTCAGACATCATTGTTGTTAATTTCTCTAAAATAGAAATAAGATGGCCATATATCTTGAAAACCAATCACCAATCTTCTCATTCAATAATTAAACCTCATCACAATAGTACCTGTAGATCTTACACATGAAACATGTTAATCGTTTTCTTTTCAGAAATTGTTACCATTAAACGACTACTAGGCAACTGGTAGTAGTCATTACATTAATGTTTCCGATCTACAATATATAGGATATAAAGTTATCCTGCCGCTTAACGACCGTCAACCCAATTTAGAGGATAGGGTAGCCAATAGACTTGTACAATAGTTCAGACATACCAGCCACAGAACATTAACGCACCTATAACATCTATGGCGTCTATAGGCCACAGCTATCTTTTACTATCAGGAGAGCAATACGCTTGTTCGCAGACTCTTCACATAAAAAAAATACACAGACAAATATACAACTTCCTATTTATCTGTGTGCTGTCAATGACGTCACTATTTCCTTAATGCAAATTATAAGAGTTACATGAGGTTATTTAAAAGTAATAAGTTGACAAACACACACACTCAAACAAGTTATTAAAAACCTATCCATAAGATGGCTTGATTTAAAATGACATGAGGGAAAGTTACATGAAAAAAAACATGCAGACATGCAAAAGCAACAAACCTGCATCGCTTTAGACAACTTTTGTGTGGATTTTGTTATGGGAGACATTGATGCTCTCCTAAAGTTAATTGTATAAGGTGTTGTACATTCTTCATCCATATCCTCAGACATCCCCGGGGTACTCGTTAAATAATGCATTTTAAACTCTCTCTCCTCTTCACAAGATTTGAATTTCTTTGGAGTGTCCAAACATTGTTCACTCTCATTCTCCGATTCTGAATCTTGATCATTGATACAAGATACACATGTCGGTGTACTGCGAATGACAGATGTGCGTTTTTGATATCTTTTACTTATATGAGATGCCGCGACTTTCGATCGAAATAGCCTCGAGCTATGTCTCTTTGTATTTTTAGGTGTTTCTTCGTGAATATCAAGTGAACTTAAGTTTGGTTCGGACACAAATTTCGGACTTAGTTTCCGAGATTTATTTAAAGCCCCTTCAGACAATGTACTTTCATTGCTAGCATCAGAATCGTAATCGTCATCATCTAAAGATTCTGTGCTTATGATTTTATTTGCTAAATTCTTTAAAACAATGTTTTTATGAGACACATCCACTTTGCCATCATCGGCGTATCTAATTTTTCCTTTGCTTGACTTCTGGAAATAAGGCATGCGTTTAGCACGTGTGTGAAAGTTAAAGAAGATAAAGACTATTTAGGGGTTAAAAAATCATACAGATAAACCTATTCAGTAAATAATTTAGGCACCTATATTGGAGTATATTACAATTATAATATGATATAAAACATATTTGCCAAAATTATCTACTGTAAGGAAGTTCATGTTAAAATGTAAAACACATACGAAAACATGCTATTAATGCAGCTTTAATGTCTAGAGTTTCATATATATTTTTTTTTATTTTCATAATCAGTTTGACAGTATACAGATTTATAATATACAGTAGTACTAATTGTGTATGTATATATATACAGTTTTGTGGCCCGAACCACAAACAAAAAAATGCAAAAACTAAACTTTATACATTATTACAAGACAAGGAGTATGAGCTAAGTTTAAAGAACTGGTTTTTTATCTAATGATAATAACAAATTAGTATATTATGTTATACGCTGGTTGTTTATAATGTTACTAAGTATCTTCACGCCCACATCCCCGAAGAGGTAGGCAGATGCACAACCAGGACACTCACGACTAGCCGAAGACACTAAGTGCCACAAAGTGATAGGTGGCAAGCCTATCGCCAACCATTATACGTATTACTAAATACGTATTATGATAAGCACACAGATTTGCAGATGTGCATGTGCAGTGTGTCATATCTTTCAACAATGGCCACTTTATATTTAAGTTACTTATGTAACTAAAAAAAGAATTAGTAAGACTCACTTGAAAAAAGTTTAAGTAATAAAAAAAATTAAGAATTAATTATATTTACTTTCAATTCATAGAAAACAGAGACTGACATGATGATGAATAACAGATTAGATTTTAAGAGAGAACAGGTGAAATAATTTAAAAGGTTAGACTCAATTTTAGCTGTTTAGAACATAGAGGATGACACAATAACATAACCAGAAAATATAACAAAAAATAAAAAAAAAACGAACCTCAATCACGGTGCTAATAATAGAGCTGGAACCTTTTTTAGGAGTTTTGTTCAATAGGCCCTTGTTAAAGATGTGCCTTTTTATTGAATCACCAAAACTCCTAGATCCAGCCACCTTGCCTGTTCTTTGTATTTGGATTGGCGTTCCTATTAAAATAATATGTGGGTAGGTTGAATAAAATTGTGTTATGATCTACTACAGCACATTTTGTGTCAACACAATAGTTACTAGCAGGCAGCTCCTACTGATGGTAATAGACAACCGTTTCCCATAGACACCGCAAAAGTTCTAATACGTTCTTGTCTTATGAAAGGGATCTTAGGCCACTTAGGCTATCCAAACTTTGGAACAAACTTACACGCTTTTCTTATCGATATTTAATCCAAGATATTTAAGAAGAATGTTAATAAGGGGGCGTTCAAGTATTACGTTACGCAATTTGGGGGCAGGGTGGTCTCGTAAAACGTTACGGGGGCAGGAGGGGGTCTTTCTTACAACACGTTACGTAACTTCTTTTTTTAAATAAAAAAATCGGTAATTAAAACTCCTAAATTAAGTAAAGGGTTGCCCCTTTTCGTTTATGTTTTACGGGGAACCCCTCGATTGTACAGTCTCGTCGACATTTTTAATATGTTCTCGGAAGTTGGCAAACCTTTTCATTTATTATTCACGGGGAATCCCTAGATTATATTGTAATGTTGTAATGCTGTTTTCGTTGTCAGTATTCGTTAGTGTTTATGCAGAATCACATTGTTGTCCCGTATTACGTATACGCCAGCGTCAACGAGGAACCTAACAGTTTCGCTAAGTAAGAAGCTGTTGGGTACACAAACACACATCTTCCACAGCGAGCATCCATGCTTATGATTTCGAGTCACTTATATCAATACTGTCGTTCAAACCCTTAACACGTTCAGTGCCAACGACTTGCCCTGCGAGTCGACTTAAATTTCATTCATGTGCCGGCGACTCGCCTGGCGAGTCGAATGTTTTTCACTAATATTTCCTAAATGTGTCCGTATTTTCTACTGAAATTCAAAGTGTAGAATAATTAAACGCTAACATGAACATACACACGGTGGCTCTTATTTAAGACTGTTTTTACAATTTGAGAAAAAAATTGCATTATACAATGCCTTGAACTCGCTAGGCGAGTTCATTGACGCACGTTCCCAACCTTTTAATTAAGTAATTATTTATAACATGACAATAATAACATATATTATTTAATATGAAAGCTGACTATGTAGTTACTTTTGTTTTGGAAGAAAAATATAACAATGGTACATATTAAATTTTGATCGGATTTTTTTTATTCTTGGTAGGCGGGAGTTTGACCGCAATCTTACCTAATGTTAAGTGATGTTGCAACCGTATCATACCTACACGTCTAGATGCAGTACCAAATTTCTGAATATATTTTACTTATAAATGTGTAATGTTATAGGTGGTAGAGTTTCGCAGCGACTCACCCGGATTGGTACCACCGCCTTACCTATTCCTGCCGCCATAACGTCATGACGTGTTCCGGTTCGGAGGGTAAGGTAGCCGGTAAACTTATTTTTGCTCGAGGCCTAACATCCCGGCCGCAGGTTGGCAACTCACCGTTACCCCCTTAGGTGTCTTTAGGCGGCGGGAATTTCTTACCATCAGGAAATCCGTCTGCTTGTTTGCCTTCTAATATCATTAAAAAAACCAGTAAAATTAACATAAGAAAGCGTAATTTTTTGCATCAATATTTGTTTTAATTTTATTTTTTCAAAATTAGTAAAAATTTCCGTTTCTGGCACAAATCGCACTAAAATCAGAATTATGATGCTCAACTTAAAAAAAAGAGAAGCTTCCATTATGATATTAATTTTACCGTAATACATATTGCTAAATAGGTACAATCTATTTCAGTTTAAATTATTTTTTAAACTTTATCAGATTCCTTTTATTGTAGTTTAATTCAAAGAGAAAGCAACTTTTATTAGAAGATGGTGTCAAATATAAAGGGTGAAACTGCAGAAGTATTCATAATACAAAATAAAACCCTTACAGCAACCTAAATACCTAACCTAATATAAAATGTTGATAGCTACTGAACAAATAACAAATTCTTTTGGCAATTAACTTTGTTTGTTGCAGGTGTCCATGCCTTTTTTCTGATTTGTCTTAAAATATAGAGTACAAAAATGCTTCACATACCATATCCATTTTGCCTATTAAAATGTTTTATGAGCCGTCGTTTTTGATTGGAGTCGGGTAATGCTTGGATGTGGGCATACAACTGCGCGAGCGCTGTGTCTGTGGGATTGCTCTCATTCTCAGCACGGGTTCGATGGCGGTCGACAAACGTATATACAGTGTTCGCTGCGGTTCTGTTACAAATAAGAATGACATATTGAAATGAAATTTATTTATTTGTGGAGTATGTGTGTTTAAAAGTTGTTACAAAATACTTATTCATACCAACGTATTCTACCACATTGCGGTATGCAAATATGTAACCAATTTAATGATATAGTTTTTATTATTGTCATTTGTATATTTTAAATTTTTACATATGGTACAGTAACCAATTCGTTTGAAGATATCTCTGGATAAATTATACCAATTAATGTAACACCAAAAATAAGCAAATTATATCATAGGTTTAAATTACATTATATTATAGGGTAGGAATCTTTTATATAATGATAATGACTGACGAATATAATGATTTTAGATGATGATTACATAAAGATAAAATAAATACTTATTATATATTCAATAATGTAAATTATAGCATAGACTTGCCTTTGTACCAGGCAGCTTGTAAGAGGCTCAGAGCAAAGGCTATATAGGTCATTACTAACAAGAGCACTTGTGGAAGAGTTCCGCAGGGGATCCACCACCCTAACTATTACTGCCGCCATAATGATAATGTGGTGTTTTGGTCTGGATGGTATGGTAGACAGGAGACCTACACAATTAGACTGACACTTTGGCCACAAAACACGCACCTAAAACAACTACGGTGTTTATGGCCTAGGTTATCTCTTACGATCAGAAGAGACTTTTGTTTATTTGCTATCTTATCATTTAAAAAAATAACATTATACATTCAATATTTTTAAGAAACAAATGATTTCGGCACAGACAGGATATGAACCTGTAACTTTTCGTCTCAAGCCGACGAATGCTCTAACCATTTAAACTACTGAGAAAAGGCCCGTGTCAAAAATTTTAATCCCTTTCTTTACCTTTAACGCGGGTAGTTATGTCCAATAGACACACAGTCCTGAGTACCTACCAAATGTGTTCACCATTACAGATGAAAATCACATTTATAATGGCCATAACTTTCGTTTCCCTCTAGGTATTATTATATATTCAGTCCCAGACATACAGACAAATATCGATGGAATTATGGATGGAATTAAGATTCTTGGTCAGCATAACATTTGTGCTTGCCCTAGGTCTTATAATTGGGAGGATAGGGTGGTCCAAAAATATGAGCGTACACAAACTGTCCCTTGCGGAGTAGGTATACAGAGTTTCGAGCCTAGTCTCACGATTTTTGTAGACCTGCCTATTTTCCTCCAGATTCATTAACTCCTGTTTATTTTCTTATATTATGATATTGGAAGGCAAAAAAGCAGACGAATTTCCTAATGGTAAGAAATTCACGCCGCCAAGAGACACCAAAGGTGGTAATAGTGTATTGCCAATCTGAAGCCGAGATGTTAGGCCTCAAGCAAAAGTAAATGTACCTGCTATCTTATCCTCCGGAACGGGAACATTATAGAGGCGGGGGTCGGGACTGGATAAGGCGGTGGTACTAATTCGGGCTAGTCGCTGCGAAACTCTACCACCTAGGCAGATGTCATGGTGCTAGTGACGGTAAGCCTATGCTCGCCTTGTAGGAGCTGCATGGCAGGAAGGCAAATGGTCTATTCTGCAAATGCGGCCGGACCAACAAGGGGAAAACCCTTCACACCACCTTTGGATAATAAACAAGCGATTTGGTCGTGAAATGGGGATTTAGATCACCACGGGAAATTACCTACATCCATCGACATTGTACCTATATCCATTTTGTCAATTCGTCTGACATTATTTCCGCATGACCGAGCCAATCAGTTTTACATCGATTTCTTATAACCCCACTTCTTCTCTGATCTCACTGTTGCAAATTCGATCAGCGAGCATTAAATCACAGATTTCCCTTCATGCGCGTGTTTAGTCCGCATCTATCCTAATTTCATCTTCCGACATTTCATCATCTCTCTTCCGACATACCCAACTCTCGCTTGGCATAACCACAGACATATGCAAAGCGAGTTTATCCGTCTAATTCAAAACTTTACGTTGAAGTTGCTCGTAAATTACGCAATAGACCATCAAAACCTCAGCTTGACAACCATAGATCAATGCTATTTTTGTTGTCTACAGGCGACGTGTATACCTTACCATCAGTAAATCTATTCTATCTCTTATAATATTATAGTAAAATAAATCAAACATATGTATGATAAGAGTTTTGTTTGTATGATCCACTTTTACCAATGCTCTCCTCTAAATTGTAACCCAATGACAGTATTTTTTCCTTTATATTTTAGGCGACTGAATCTAGTGTCTTAGAAGTGGACCATGAACAAGAAATTTCACAGATTATATTGTCTTATAAAAAGAAACCAATGGCTACTGGATTGCAGTGGTAAAAAACTACAGTGACAACACTCAATTTTAGTATGTTTACGTAATTAGCCGCATCTGTGCTAAGGAGTAGACCATAGAGGCGAGCTCTCACAAAAAATTAAGAAAAACCATGAAGTTGCTAATAAACGCCTCTAATGCCTCTAATGGGGTTGAAGTTTTATAGAATAATCCACTTACCGATCAGTTATGCTCTCATCTAGATCCACTCCCGGCGACAACGCTCGTTTCTTCTCCCTAAGCGTAAGGTAAGCTGCTGCATCTGTTGCAAGTTGCTCAGGAGCAGACCATAGACGAGAGCTCTCGCGTATCATGAAGCTCATCAACGGTGAAAGTGCTATTGACTCTGCGTGAAATGCTTCTGGGGTTAACTGAAACCATAACAGAACAATTCTATAAAGATTGCCTATATAGTCTAAGCCCGCCGACGTCTAACTTGCGGCCCGTGAATGTCTTGAAAATAAGTTATAAATATCAAAATAAATTTATGAACGTTCCGCGCTTAGCCATATTATATGGCGTATAGTGTAGATTCAGCTTTAAGAACGCGCTTCTCTACGCAAATTCTATTTTTTCTATGGGACATGACTTTTTGAATTATACGTTTTTTGAATTATTACGACATGAATTATACGTTTATTTCTAGGTTTGGTTTAGGTCATATTTGGTTTCTAGGGTAAATATTACAAGTGTGGCCCACCTTTAGTTTATTTTGCCGCCTTGTGGCCCTTGCCTGCCAAAAGGTTGCCGACCGCTAGTCTAAGGGCCCGGTCATGTCGTTAACTACATAAGTTCCCGGGTTCGACTTTCTGGTCGGACATATCAAAACGTAAAAAAACTTTGTTCAGGATCTGATAAATGCCCAGTTGGTGATAGGTTTGCCACTTATTACAATGTAGGAGTAAGTGCCTAGGCCCTAGGGTTACCGTTCTGATCGGTCTTAACGGTTTGGTTTAGTTTTGGGTGCCTGTTTGTGCCTTTGCCTACTTCCGCGAGAAGATACTTTTTACTTTTAAAAAAAATATACAATTGGTGAAAGAACATTACAATCTGTGAGTTTATTGGTGATGTATTTTTACTCACAAGCAAACTGGTGTATATGACTTTAATATTTAAAAAAATATATAAACCAACCTTTCTTGGACACAAAAGATGAGGTGTAAACATTGTAGCCAATGTGTCTGGAGACATTCTATTGCTGGCTTCATTGTCGGCAACCAAGCGTAGCAACCTCAGAAGTCTCTTAAGGAAATTTCGGTGTGGTGGCGATAAAAGCAGTAGCAATAATTGTAGAGCAGTGAGTAGTTTAATTTCGGAAGACTCAAGACTAGGTGGATATTGAGCTGAAATTAAAAAAATATTTCGTTATGAAAAGGTAGTTTAACCCTGGTTATAAATCCCATTGGCAATGTTTGTAAGTATAAAGGTAGAAACCCGAGCCCACGTATACTACGTAATTATGACGTGGGCGAATAGGACGTATGCAACATACAAAATATGACGTCAGACGTTGTTGTGAATTAAATGTACAATGTTTTCTGATTCTAAAAATAAGTATGAGGATGGTTTATTGCCTTTGTTATTTTTATGTGAAGAAAAGAAGACATTGGGTACAATAAATAACTTCATTTCCCATTTAATTGTTGGTAACGTTCCTTCTCCAACGACGTTTCATCTGTGTCTGACGCGTCGGGCGTACGTACGATCTAGAAACACGCTTGTCTGACACGTGGTATCGCGCATGATCCCCTCCGCCTTTCCCACGCAGATCTGGATCGACAGATCTACGTACGCGTGGGTACGACAACGTTGCGTAAGATAAGTGTGTTTCTAAGCCACACGTTTTCATATAAATTTAAGGGTTTCGAACGAAATCGGACGTCATCATGCATCATATACGTTGCGTACGTGGGCTTATTTTATTTCTACCTTAACTGGTTGAATTGCCTGTACTAATCAAAAACATGTTTTATTGCTTTACATACAAGGCTCGTGATACAAGAGGAGACTAATTAAGGGTACTAGAACTACAAAATCCGACTTTAAACCATTTCATTTGGTTACCACATTGTAATTTGATAATTATTTTCTCGAAAGACATAGATCAAATGATCAACGCAAATGATTCCCAACTAGTACATAGTTAATAACAACCTACTAGTAGTTTAAGAGTTACATTCAATAATGCGTAATTTTTCGTTTATGTTGACTACCTCATCATTGATGAGCAAAAATGTATGTAAAATTTGGTAAGTATTAGATAAGTATCAAGATAATATAATAGAGTAAGTATTAAGATGTATTCTGTGAACCGCGTTAAAATTTTCAGACGAAAATAGAAAAATAACAATAAATTTTGAGGGTTCCCCATTCTTAGAACTAAAATGTTTTTGTTTCATCCAATCCATAAGTGTGGGGTACCTATCTATGGATAGGTCTTCAAAAATGATATTGCGGTTTCTAGTATCATTTACGTGAGAGGCTTCCAAAGTGATAAAATGTGTGCTTCCCCTCCCCCTAATGTAACTTCTATTTTAAGAGAATGATAAAACTCAAAATTATATATCGCCTCTGTGGTCTAGCGGTCCGGGTGTTGGACTTGACTGCATGAGGTCCTGGGTTCGAATCCCGGGTCGGCCAACATAAAGAAAATTGGATTTTTACAATTTTCTAATTAAAAAAAAAATGTTGGTCGGGATTGGAAATGTACCCAGTTGTTGATAGCCACTTGCCACCTATCACATTGTGGGACTTAGTATCTTCGGCTAGTCATGGGTGCCTTGGTTGTACCTCTGCCTACCACTTCGGGGATATGGGCATGAAGATACTTTGCTTTTTTTACTTTTATATACGATGTACATGACCATGTAAACTTTTACCGAAGATTGGTTTGAACGAAATTTCGTAAGTAGTTTTTTTAACACTTAAAATAATTGTACCTCAGCGTAAAGAAATGATGCTGTGCGCTTTAGAATGAAACGCTTAGCAAAAGCATTTTAATATAATGTTCTTGACTTACGAATCTGAGAAAATATCAGGGGACGTAAAATGCAACCAATAAGAACTGACAAATGTAGTTTAAAAGAACTATATTATACTGTATTAAGTATTTTTACTACTACATAAGGTATTTTAAAATTAGTATTCAAGCTTGAGGCTTGATATTCTGGATAATTAACTAAAATAACTAGTAACAAAACATTTAAAACACTATAGCATTTCGTAAAGTTTAATGACCCAGCACAATGAATGGCGAACAGCTTAGAGCTTTGTCTTTTTAGCTACGATAACTATAGTTTTAATCATTTGCATGCTGGAATGTACTGCCGCGATATAGTCATGGCATACCAAAGGTTAATTTACTTTGTTTCATATTTAGATACCTATTCTGAGTCCTCAGCTGAAATATTGATAACTAATTAGAGAAAATTTTGTACATTACGTTTGCACATACATAACAACGCTTAGTCTATTAAAAATAGGAAACAAACATAGTGCTTGGGTCGGTAGATATTAGTGATAAAGGTACGGGGATGCATGCTTGGAGATCATTGCATAAATATAGAAATAAATTACCAGCTAAAATACAATATGTTTGATAATACTGTTCCATCAGTAGTGGTTGTGGTAATTCAGCTAAAAATCCTTTTAAAACAGATGCACAGTCATGAACAGAAAACTTTCCTTCCTCAAGACCTAGATTAGACCCAGTTAGTAGAAGCTGTTTTAATTCTTGCTGTCTGCTTAATGAACCTGTACGTCTGAATATACCTTCTTGAGTAACATCTAAAACATATTTTTTGTTTATCATTAAGTCAATGTTTATCATATTATGTCCCTACTAATCCCTACTAATATTATAAATGCGAAAGTAACTCTGTCTGTCTGGCTGTTACGCTTTCACCCCTAAACCAGTGAACCGATTTTGATGAAATTTGATACAGAGATAGAATAGACCCTGAGAAACAACAGAGACTACTTTTTTGCATGGGAATGAATGTTCATATGGAAATTCGTCATTTTTAAAGCTGTAACAGTGAAACTTTGTATTTAGACATTTGATGATAAACAAAAGAACATAGGCTACTTTTTATCGCAAAAAATGGGGGAGAATGGGTAAAAAGAGGGGATGACTGTTCACATGTAAATTCGCCTTTTTTAAAGGTGTAACAGTGAAACTTTGTACTTAGACACTTTATGATAAATGGGTAGCGTTGGAGACTTAAATATACAATAAATAGACTACGCGGGCGAAGCTGCAGGTAGCAGCTAGTTTATTCATAAAAAAGGCCCTATTCAAAAGAGAAATATGCCAGAAACAAGTGGTATCTTATTTCTAGCATATAAATATAAACACTCCATTTATAGAAATAATAAACATTATCAAACCCATTTCGTATGTGCAAGATACAAGTTGCAGTGTTGAGATAATATGGCAATTATCTCTTATTTAGAAATTAAATCTACATTTTATTTAAAAATATCAAATCATAAAAGATACATGTCCATTGACACCTCTGGGTATGGCCTGAACTAAAACTAATTTAAAGTGGATTAAGTGAATAAAAAACAACATACTTTCAGGTATAGACAAAAAGTCTATTAACTCATACAATCTGAGCATTCCTTTCTCTGTTATAGAATTAATTTCTTCATTCTTCTTCAAGTTATTAACATTAATTTGACTAGAATTAGCGGTGGATTTTGTTTTCTTGTGAAAATTCCACCTGAACTGCTTTGGTTTGTCAGTTGGACCATCAACACTAAAAATAAAATTATATATAAATCTCAAACTATGAAAATTTAACCATTACTTAGAAATACTTCTGTAAGCAAACCAACAAATACACATACTAAAACTGTGCTTTAAATACAAAATTATTTTAAAAATGTATCAATCTTATAAAGATTATCTGGTAGTTGCAACTCAAAAAAGCATATTGGCATGGAAAATGCTTTACAAAACAAATATTGAAAAAATGATATAATAATAATAATATGGTATCTCACCAAAAAGTGAAATAAGTTAGTTATAAAGGGATCCAGATACCTTTCACAAAGGTTTTTTTTTTAATAATATTTACAATAGGAGCAAAGAACCCAGCCTACACTACTAGTCTATTGGAAAAGAACCACTGAGGTAAAACAACAAAAATACTGTAAATAATGGTATTTTAGCTAGCCAAATACACTTTGTGCAATATAGAGTGAATAATGAGATAAGCAAAGAAAGAAAAATAGGGAGTCTTTTTCTCTGTCACACTTTTATTTTCTCATAACTGCCATTATTATGATTAGTCACGTTTGCAGAAGAAAGCCTAATTTAAAAGAAAAAAGCACCTACTCGTCAGTATTAATATCTACAACAAACGATAAATGCATTCGCACTAATGTAAAAAATTGGTCTAAGTTTTCATTTCTTAGCTTCTCGATCAATTCCATAGCATTCATCATAAAAATGTATAAAACAATTCCGTTTATTCACTATCACATCACATTATTTATTAATTTCTTAATTGCTTAAGTAACTCTACAAATTTTTCAATTCAATGCATTAAACATATTTTTGCTATCCATTGTTTTTGAATTAATAGATGTCAAATTCTACAACGGCCAAACCAAACCACCAAAGAGTATATAAATACTACGTAATAAGAGATGGGACTTCCATAGATACAGAGCAAACCCGAATTTGTATAAAGTTTACTTGAAAAAGTATAACCCGTATAATTTGAAAGTAAGTCTAAAGGCATTCAGATATAAGGCAACTAGTGTCATATGATTTGGGCGAATAAAAAACATAGCAAACTTATTTTTTAAGTTATACTTCTTTTGGCGCAATTGGGAAAAATTATGAGAGTGAATTTTTACGATGCGCGCGCACACCGACAAATAAATGTGACAGTCTGAAGTTAGTTGCTACCGACAAAAAAAAGCAACACCCTGAAGTTAGTTGTGAACCTTTTATTTGGTATTTTTGTATTGTTACGCCAAAGGAATATAACTTCTGAATGCCTTTAGACTTACTTTCAAATTATACGGGTTATAATTGCTGTTATGGTTCAAAAAGTGGTAAAAGCTCTGATAAATATAATAGTAACCGCACCATTTTATTTGATACCACTCAAAATATTTCCAAAACAGATCAATTTTGTGAACTTTATCGTTACTTTGTAATCGAGAAAGATGAAAATGGAACGCCAAAGACTCTCGTAATTAGTCACTTTTAGAATTTCATGAGGTTAAGGTTCAAACTGCCTTAGCTGCCTTAGTCCAAGCAGATACTAAAAGTATTTCTCTCAATAAGTACCGTGGACAAGGGTACGATGGAGCTAATGCCATGAAAGGCACAGATGGCGGAGTTCAAAATCTTATATAAGTAAGAGATATAAAGCCAAATGCGGTTTATGACAATCGTCCTACTCATCATTTCAATTTGGTGGTAAATGATTCAGTATAAGAGGTCATGGAAATACAAATATCAAAACTCTGCAACAAATTAATATTTTTTTGGCCATAGTATTAAACGATTTAATATATCATCTAGTTTAATATCTGACAATAAAAGAGAGACCGGGGTATCATCAAATTCAGTAACGTTAAAAACAATGAATCCAACTAGAGAGTCCAAACAATCCAAAGAGAGAATCTAAAGTCATCGGTATTTCAAATTCTTTAAGGCGTTTGCAATGCTATCTAGAACAACTTGAAAAGTATCGACAAGAATAACTTGAAGGTTTAAAAACGAAAGCAAATAGTTTTGCAGTGAAATGGTCTATAACAACCCGAAAATCCCTAAGCTCGTCAAAGAATAG
>NJDC01006537.1:0-21697 GCA_002245475.1 Calephelis virginiensis | reverse complement strand
TGTGGCCGCGATTCCGATCCGGTGGTAGTTTTAAAAAAATGTCGACGCGCACAAATACCACTTGTATGGTTCAAGTGAATAAAGATTTTTCTGATTCTGATTTATATAAGTAAGAGATATAGAGCCAAATGCGGTTTATGACAATTGTCCTACTCATCATTTCAATTTGGTGGTAAATGATTCAGTATAAGATGTCATGGAAATAAAAATATCAAAACTCTGCAACAAATTAATATTTTTTGGCCATAGTATTAAACGATGGAATATATCATCTAGTTTTATATCTGACAATAAAAGAGAGACCGGGGTATCATCAAATTCAGTAACGTTAAAAACAATGAATCCAACTAGAGAGTCCAAACAATCCAAAGAGAGAGTCTAAAGTCATCGGTATTTCAAATTCTTTAAAGCGTTTGCAATTCTATCTAGAACAACTTGAAAAGTATCGACAAGAATAACTTGAAGGTTTAAAAACGGAAGCAAATAGTTTTGCAGTGAAATGGTCTATAACAACCCGGAAATCCCTAAGCTCGTCAGAGAATAGTGAAACGTCATTATAATGAAATTTGTGAAAATGAATGTCTCCAAGATCCTGAAAGCTTATTTAAATTAAACGCATTCTATTGTGTTTTATTAATTGAGATAGCATTTCCTTGAATTTCTAATTTCAGTGTCTTGCAGTCTGCCACTTTGCAAAATTTGAACGATACTGATTTTTTGTTAAGGTTTTAGCATTTGTCCATCTATATAAAGAAGATATATTTGTTTCGTTTTACATGGAAATTTTCAGTTTTCGATCCTCTTTTAGAAACAAAATCTTCTATAAGCGAACTTGCTGACTAATAAATAATAAAAAAATCATTTAATGTCTTTAAGCTTTCCTTAAGTGTGCACGCATTTTTATTATTTCTCACGTTTCCTGTGACTACAGCTAGTGCCGAGCGCACGTTTTCAAAACTGACATTCTATGGGACAAGACAGGTTAACCAACTTGGCTATTCTATCTATCGAAAATTCTATGGCCCGAAACGTTTGCTGAACAGAAAGTCCGAAGGAAGGAATTTCAATCATTCATATTTCATATGAAATCCTTAGTGTGCTTTTTTGTTTTTCAAATAATTTTCGACTACTCTATGTGCCCATATGAATTAGAAGCTGATTGTACTTTGAATTAGGTACTTTTAATTTAAAGCGATTTTTTAGAAAATCAAGTACCTAAGTAGAATTATAAAGTTTGTTACATACAAACATTATAATTCTTCTTAGTTTATAACACTTAACGTAGTGATTTATTATTGTACTCTTACAATTAAAAGTGTGTAAATAAGTATTATAAAATTAAAAAAATGTAATCATTGTTGGTTTAGCTTTTTATTTTGGGGAGAGAGGGCCCATTCGATGAATTTGCCGGTATAGTTACTCGAACGGTATAGTTATGCCACTGGTGGTGACCATTGCAAAAGAGCAATAGTATTAATTCATTTGAAAGTAAAACACGAATACTGACATGCCTGAAACTGTCGGGACCTGAATAACTATCGAATGGTTAATTGATAAATAAATATCCCTAGAGAAAATACACAATTTGAATCTAAACCCCAAGTAAGCAAATGATATGCCTGTGTTATGGGTGATAGTTAACGACTCTAATACATAGAAATACTTAAATAGGTAGCAGAACAAATTCAATAAACACTCAGACTCGGAAATGCAGACATTTAAAATATGTTCATCATACAAACGACTGCTCCCGTTGGGAATCGAACCCGAGGCCCGCGGTTAATCGATGTAATTAGGCGTGTGTGCTACTCACTCGACCCACGAGGCGGTCAAGTTGATGGATGGATATAGTTATTATATAGTTATATCCTTTTCACCAATTTTGTTAATAAGAAAGGATTTTCAAAAATGTGACGCTATTTTATAAATCCCAATAATCCTAGTAATATTATAAATCCGACAGTTTGTTTGTTTGTTCCTTCTTCACGGTCTATCCCCTGGACCGATCTGAACGAAAATTGCTATAGGGGTAGTTCAAGAGCCGGAGAGTAACATAGGATACTTTTTAACCGACTTTAAAAAGGAGGAGGCTATCAATTCGCCTGTACGTTTTTTTTGTATTTTACGCGAATACTCGAAGACCCCTGGACTGATTTGGAAAATTGTATTTTTTTTGAAAGGGTATACTTCACAGGTGGTCACATGATCACCAGGTCAGGATCTGATGTTGGGATTCTAGGGAAATCGCAGTAAACTATAATAATTTCTTAGTAAGAATAGTGTTTTTGTGGACTTCCCACTATCCCATCCCACTTCTCACTTCCCACTAATATTATAAATCCGAAAGTTTGTTTGTTTGTTTATTTGTTTGTTTCTTTGTTCCCTCTTCACGTTCTAACCCCTGGACCGATCTGAACGAAAATTAGTATAGAGGTAGTTTAGGAGCCGGAGAGTAACATAAGATACTTTTGACCGATTTCAAAAAGGAGGAGATTATCAATTCGTCTGTATGGTTTTTTAGTATGTTACGCGATTACTGGAAGACCCCTGGACCGATTTGAAAAATTGTTTTTTTGTTTGAAAGGGTATATTTCAGAGGTGGTCACATAATCACCAGGGGGGTGATTATGTATCTCAGTTGTCAACTGAAACTGTAAATAGCAAATACAAAACACGTCATTTGACAGCGATTCGATGTACACTCATCCATTATATATATATATCCATTATATATCGAGGGAAACTAAAAAATTGATGGCAAGAATAGTGCTATTGTGGATTATGATCATAAGATTGGGATCATAAGATAAGGGATTGGATAAGTGCTCGGTTAGCTACAGGATTCCCTGGCAAGTAGCAACGTTACTGTGAGTAGAAAATTGAAACTTCACATTTTTCATTTGTTTTTTTTTTGTTGCCCGGCCCGTAGATTGAACCTAGGATCTTAGGAAGTCATGTCCGATGCCGGACGGCTAGACCACAGAGACGATGTATATTTCTAAAATTTCCAAAAAATCTTCTAGTAGGGATTTTTATAACTTGGGATACAGATTAATTTCACAGGGTTTGTCAAAGGGCAGATAAATCTGTAGACAATTACTTATTCCTACTATTTATCTGAGGTGAAATTAGAAAAGAGAAAGTTTATGTTCCGTTTTGACGGCAAAATTGCTAAACTGTTTTTAGTAATTAAAAAAAAAGTAGATTTAACTTTGGAAAAGGACGTAGGCTTTTTTACCTTAAAATTTTCTTTTTTTAAAATTTTAACGGCCAGCGTTGGAGAGCTAAGTATTAAATTAATAGACTACGCGGGCGAAGCCGCGGGTAACAGCTAACAAAGAAATATTTTGTATTATCGGCGTAATTCTTACGGATTTCGAGAAATTTGTTAAACCGAGTATATTGCTATTTTAGGATTAATAGTATTATTAAGGTTACAATATAATATAAGGCTATATTATTACATTACCGCCTCGTTGGTCGAGTGGCTAGCGTACACGCCTAACTACATCGACCAACCGCGAGGCTTGGGTTCGATTCCCGACGGGGGCAGGTATTTGTGTGATGAACATTTAGATGTCTGCATTTCCGGATCTGGGTGTTTATTAAATTTATTCTAGTATTTATTTAATTTTATTAGAATCGTTGACTAACAATCTAACCCAACATTTTTATAGTTCTATAATAAAAAGTTTAATTATTAGTTTCTGTCATTTTAAGAGATTATAGACTAATTTGCCAAATTTCACCTCTTTTATTAAATGTTGTAGGTATCTGCGTGCATATTAATAATAATAACCCACCTCGTTTTCTAGTTATTACATTTTTTCTGGTAATAAGGCGCAAGTAAATTACTGGTTATATTATTTCAACGCTCCTTAAGGTATACAAAAAAATCTTTTTTCTTAAAAGCAAATAAAAACAAATCTGCACTTAAAATATTTCGGCAGGAAGTGAATGACTCAGTTTTTTTCATTTAATACATTCTTCCTGTCTGTAAAATTGGAAACATTTGAGGGTAAGCGACAAAAAATTGGTGTTAATGGGCTTTTTGTATATAATTAATAATGTCATTTTGTAGAGAAATATTTAAAAACCACATTATGATTAAATTTTAAAGTCTTTCGGTGTAATTAAATTTTCATATTTTTTCAACTTGAAACTGCTCTCCTGTAAAGTTTAGAAAGTGGCAGTTAGCCCTTTTTGGCCGTCAACCATCGATCCTTCCTCCCTCTTGGTTATGGTTTATTATAGTTAAATTTCGAAGTCTTTCGGTGTAAATTTACATATTTTTTTCTCTTTTTTTTCAACTTTAAACTGCTCTCCTGTAAAGTTTAGAAAGTGGCGGTTAGCCCTTTTTGGCCGTCAACCATCGATCCTTCCTTCCTCCCTCTTGGATCACTGTTTCTATTAAAAAAAAGGTGTGTGTGCAATTTCACACACGATAGAAGTGAAACTTCAATAAATTGACAAAAGAATTAGATGAATATATATTTGTGTCTCTTACCTGTCGTTTTTACGTTGCACCCGTTTTGAAATCACGATTCTAAAGTTTCACTTCAAAAACGCTTAAAAATCCGCTATGTAGTTTTAAAGATAGCATGGCATACCTAAGGACAAACGGTGGAAACAAACTTTGTCTTATACTATGTAGTGATGTTGGTCGGGATTGGAAATGTGCCCGGTTGGCGATAGGCTTGCCACCTATCACATTGTGGGACTTAGTGTCTTCGGCTAGTCGTGGGTGCCTTGGTTGCACTTCTGCCTACCTCTTCGGTGTAGTGGGCGTGAAGATACTTGTTTTTTTATTTTTTAACTAAACTAAAATTTAAGTTTATCCATAGTCATCTGTATTAAAAAAGACAGTCTGCCTCTCCACCAGGTAAGCTAGTAAGAGGCAAGAAAAGTTCAACGTATTATTACCAAGGATACCAAAGCCGCTGATGGAAGAGTATTATGCTGGAACTTGCACAGATAGGGATCCACAGCCTTACCTATTTCTGTGCCATAATGATACTGTCATCTTTCAGTGTGGAGAGTAGGGAAGCCTACAGGATTATTTTATTATACTTGCACATTGAGTTTTATAGCCTGTCCATATATATCATTTTATAAATGACAGCGCTGCCAATAGGGACTCCATAGATAGTATAGGTGCACTTGCACTGCTGTCCTGTAAGTGGTATGTAAGGCCTACCTTCCTTGAAATGGGAACTTCAACATATTTCTAGTTCCAAATTTCACATCTGTAAATGTCTTTATTTGTTTCTTAGCCGTCAAATGCCAGAACCCAAAAACAGTTAAGTGATTATTAGCACAACAATACAAAACCTAATTAAATTTAAATAAACTAATGAACTTGCATTCAATCTTCTGACATGCAGCACTTTAACTTTTAATGAAGTTAACATTTTTTTAGTAACAGCAGAGATTATTTTAAATATATATTGTCTTTGGTAACAGATTAGCAATCAACAAATGTAATTATTTACTTAATTAACTGTGCCCAGCTATATGTTACATTTGGAAAAAACTTAGCCTATCTGTTATTCCAGATAATAAATAATACTTGTGTTAAAATATCCATAGATCTCAAAGTAATCTGTGAATACCACATATTCCCACTTGCTTTGCCATATGCATATATTTATGTGATTACAAACTTTTCTTTGACATTGGTTCTGGGTTGTAATAAAATATGTTTGTCTGAATCACATATATTTTGCACATATTAAAATGATTACAAACTTTTCTTTGACACTGATTTTGGGTTGTAATAAAATATGTTCGTCTGAGTCATACATTTTCAAAAATACTAATGAATAAGTGGGCACTGGTTTTAGTTTGATTCCTGGATTTATATAAGAGAAATCAAAAATACATTTTCCTGTTTTAAACTCATTATATTTTAATATGCTAAAAATGTTTATTAATGTATCATTGTAGAAGTTATATTGTCTATTTGTAGACCAAGTATTTCGTAAAAAACTAAATAACACAACACTTACAAAGCACTTGTGCGTAGATCTAAGTTTTGCAAGATTACATGAACCAGTTATACAAAATCACATTTATAAGTTGTTACTTTGCTTAATTATTACACAAAAATACTTTTTATTGTTTGTAAATAATGTGTCTTTTTGTATTATGATACTTGTCTGTAGAGTTCCAGATTTCTTTTATGTTAAATATAATCAGACAGATGAGGAAATTGGCTGCCTGATAAAATAAACAACCATCACAGTTTACAATCATACACAACTTGTGGTTGATACTCTTTTAGTTAGTAGACACATCTTTGTAAGTTAAACGCTAAAACATATCATCATGTCCTAAGTCTGCTAACATGTTAATTCCCCTATCTTTAAGGGCTTTAGAAAGCAATTTATGTTGTTCAGTTTTAGCATCTTGTTCCCTTCTTTGAGCATCCAATATATCATCTACTGACACTTCAGTTAAGGGTAAATTGTCTTCTTTATCCTTATCCTGAAAAAGTAAAGAAACAGTAAAATGACAAACCTTTTGTGTGTTATGAAATTCACACTACATTTAATGATAAGAAAAATAAAATTCATCCTTACAATTTCCCCTAAAAGTACCACATTTTCTCCTCTAACGATAAAAATTCCCCTCGGTATATCTCCATATTCACGCCCGACATGAATTCTTTCTATGGTCTTGTGTAGCACTAAATTTGCAAATTGATCCACGCAACGAAGGTATCCAATTAATGTTCTTCCATCCCGGAGCAACACCATAAGTTTTTCTTATGAAAAAAATTGTTTTAAATTTATTTACAAAACAACAGAACATGAACACATTTTAAAAAGTACGTACTGTCTAATTCATCTAATAAATGAGCTGTTCCAGCTAAGGGATTTATATTATTTGACATGTTTTATGATTAACCTGTGGGTAACAAAGAAATTACAATACACTTTACACTATTAGAAAACAAGAATTGAATTTATTATTTCGTATTTTCAAAAAAATATCATTTTTAAACTGTACAATCACTAAACTAAATGTCAGTTCAGTTGTCATCACTGGTCATTACCATAGATAATACATGGTCATTACAGATTAGTTAGAGAACTTGGTTGTCATCAATGTTTTTTTTTACTTTTAGTTTTGGATGGAGGTCATCATTTGCCATTTTACCCAATTGTGAAATGCAGGTGATGGCCACGTTACTCAAGCTCATTTAGGGAGGTGTTGCGGCGGCAAAAAAACATACAAGATACATTAATACTTCACCACAAATACTTTACTTGTGATCTCTAAAGGATAGGCGGGGCTCACTGCAGCGCGATACGAACAATCTGCCCTTGGCTAAGCAATCAGCTAGGCCAACAAAGCTCGGCGAAGTTGTAAAAAGCGCAAAGTTAGAACAACATGCTATTTATTAAAACAAATCATCTAGTGCAATTTCATACATTTTGTATGAAGTGAGTAGCAACACACAATAATTAGGTTAAATAATTGTTACCTTGTAACAGTATTTTTTAGTTGTCGTGATTTTAGTTTTTGTACCTTGTTTGTTTCGGTCTAGAGGGCAAGGCCTCAATGAGAGCAACGCATCTTCAATGTCACTGTACCTATTTACCCAAAAAATCATACGAAAACTTACGAAGGCAATGATAATCCGCTAAATTTTCTTTTATTGTCGCTTTTACAGATCTATACACTGCACAGTGCAACGTAAGTATCATTTTCCAAGAATGCTCTTATTTATCACTAATACTCCGATATTTAATTAGAGTTCAGAATTGTAGGATAAATTTTCAAAATTTAAAAAGTTCTTCGATAAACAATTTAAATTTATTAATAATAAATAATAGCTATTTTTAAAGAAAATTTGTCAAATTTTGTTTAACAATAGCTACGAGTATTTTTTTTTAACACGATAAAAACTGGTACGCAATGATGGACAAATAATATGTAACTCTGTCTGCTTGTAACATATTAGTTTTGTATTTTCAATCTTATTCTTGTGTTAGTGAAATAAAAGACATCCAGTGGCTTATTATTATTTCCTTCTACGTTTATTATACAAGAATATATAGCTAGTCCAAGTTCTTTTTTCCTACTCAAACTCGCACTTCAAACTTTCTAAATATTTTATAATAATTATAATTATCAATACGTACATATATCAACGTTCTGCTTTCACAAGGTCGTAATCTTTTCGTTATAGTTATCACCATCATATTATGCTTCGCACTAAGAAGCATGTAGCAAAATTTTTATCGTGGATAATGAATTTACTATTTGTCACAAATGTAACATGTTGTAGGGAAATCGTGAATGATTTAAATGACATTTTATTATTTAGAAATCTTGTACAGACTCTGCAAAAACTTGAATGAATTTTTATATGATTGTGTAAGTTTGTGTATTACACTTATTGTAATTCTCGAAGGCTAAGTTGAAATTTTTGAAACCATTGCGAAAAAAGACGATCGCAGATTTTTCGTAATTATTGAATTACGTATTGAGTAAATTTAGTTAGCTTTGGTGGCATTTTTTACAATTTGTTCAGTTATATTGCACAAGCATTCACGCACAACACAAATATTAATGAAGAAATTAATATATTGTGCATTTCTTGTGTATTACATTGCCGGAAATCCGGAAACATCACCATCGCTTTGTTCAAGACCCTGATACGACAGTTTTATGAGTACCTGTGATTAATCTAAAATACTTAAATTTAACCCCAATTTTAGAAAAGCGAGTATTAACTTTATACAAACCATATGTTGGATACACAAGATCAAAGAAGCATGGGAGCGAGAAATACTTATCAGGATTAAACTACCTCAGAGCCCATAGCGTCCCCGGCATTCTAAGTCGCTGTGAATTTTGTAAATTTATTTAATAATCTTATGATTAAAATACAAGGAAATTTACGTGCTGGTATAGTGTCGTATTTTGTAAGCGCATGTGTCGTTATAAAACGTTACAACCCTAATAAATATACGTTTAACCAACGTTTAACTAACTGTGACTAATAAGTCCTAAATCTATGATACAAATTCCAAACTAAAACTTTTCCTGTAGAAACTGCTCACGTTTATGCCAAAAACTAGTAAAAGTCGAAGTTGATTTTTAAATTTTGACTTTTGTCAAGGGGTTTTGGTGCTATCGAGAAAAAAGATGGTTGAAGTTTGTTCATAATTATATAAAGAGACGGCTAAGTATGAACTTAGCCTTGTTTGTGACACGCGAAATATGCGGTTCAAACGACATATTTTTGTCCAAAGCGACCCCTGGTTATTTTGTTGAATTTTCCCAGTGGATCGCTCTGCCGAACATTTTGATGGTCTCATCCGTTGGCTGGGTATAATGCTTCGATTAACACCGCTGCATTTTTATCGGGGTTCACTTCTACACGCCACTTCCTGAACCAGTCGCCCAGGAGAGTGGCCGCATTTTGAAGAAGGTAGCCTATTTTTTTACCGCGACGATGGGATGCATATATAGCCATGTCGTCCGCGAAGAGGGCTACGTGGACGCATGGCGGTCGGGGTACGTCGTTTGTGTATAGGGTGTATAATATAGGTGAGAGTACTGAGCCCTGCGGCACTCCCGCTTTGCGGAATCTGAATTCTGAACTGCTCGGAAATCTGAATTTACGATGCGACAAGTAGTCTCGTACGATGAGTACTAGTCTGTTTGGCACGCCCATTTCGTAGAGCTTATAGATTAGGCCGTTGTGCCAGACCATATCGAACGCCTTGGCCTCATCGAAGAATCTTACTCCCATATATATGAGGAGTCGTCTATTCAGGCCGACTAGTATGTGCTCCGTGAGACGGTGCACTTGATTGACTTGAAACCAAATTGCTCATCAATTAACAAATGTTTCTCGGCTACGACCGTCTTAAGGCGGGTAAGATTAAGACGCTCGTATATTTTGCCGAGTGAATTAATAAGACTGACCGGACAGTAACTACTCGCGACGTTACGACCTTTACCCGGTTTTTGTATTCCTATGACGGTGGCTTCTTACCACTCGTCAGGAAAGGCACTGCCTGCTAGTAATAATATGTTGAAGATGTTAACTACGAGTAGTAGGTATATGAGTGCGGGAGAAAAGTATTTAGTTATCCTTATTTTTAATCATGATAAGTATTTAATTATCCTTTTTTACTTATAAAACAGTACAAGTGTTTCTTTCTTTTAAAAATATGAATAATTGGAAGTTTTACCAAGCGCCGACGATGGAAAATATCAAATATATTTAATTATCCTATTTGAGATACCGTCAGGCCCCGTCGCCTTTCGGTTGTGGAGGTCTTTAATTATATAATTTACTTCGTCGTGGTCGGTGGGAAGTACCCCGTTGACGCCAAATCTCACTATATCGTCGGTACAGTGTTCAAGTATCCAATCTGCAAAAACCGTTTTTTCTAGGAGAGCAAAAAGAGTTTTGAAATTGGTCATGTAAATCGGAATCTTTACGTATCTTTCGGAAAATTTAAATGTACAATGAAAAAATAAATGTCTTAAAGTATAGGTTAAATTACATACTCGTTTATTATTACTTGTGTAAATAAAGCAGATTGGGGACCTTACCTTGGTCACTTTAGATTTTAGTAATCTATTCTTCAAATCCTAAAAACTAACGTAGTCCATAGAAAACTGCCAATAAACCTCTAAGTCCAAGAATTTGAGTTAAATCCAAAAATAATTTTCATAATTAATTATTTTTAAGCTAAGTTTATAATTCTGTTAATTTGGTCTAATAAATGCTCGTATTTTTTAAATTTACGACAGTACCTTTTTTGTCTTAAACTCAAAGGGAAAGTTTCAGGATTTATTTTTAACCTTTAAGCATCTTTATCTCAATATGCAAAAAATGGACTAAGGGAGTTTTTGAACTGGTGCATCCTTATAGACATTATTATTATTATATTACTCGAAATATAGACATTGGTGGTAATTTTGTTGCGCACTCACTAAACTAATTTTAAGTTATCCCTGTCTTCTTTCAACTAAAGTAGCAGAAGGAGACAGAACACTTTTAGTGCTGTCAAATTAGACGGTACACGTCATTTCTACAGACGTTTAATCTATTACTTGGAAAACGTTGATTAAAAACATCACGATTAGACATGTCCGCACTAATCTGACACGTCTAAACTGTTCCATCTCTTTTGTTTTTGTTTCATTTGAGAAAGATAGCATGCATCTAAAATAAGTTTAGTTTGTCAACAGCAGAATCACCACCATTATATTACTTGTTAAATAAATTTCAAATTTTTTGATGGGTCAGTTATATAGCAAGACCAGAGTGAAAAAAAAATACCAACTGGTTAAACACCGACAGTAAAGTATTTAATTTGCCACATACGCTGGTTGATCACTTTTAATTTTAACATTAAAATAAACTTGTACCAAAGTAAAGTATTCAATCTGCCACTTAGGCTAGTTGATCACTTGGAATTTTACCATTACAATAAAGTTGTACCAAGGAAAGGTATTCAATCTGCCACTTAGGCAAGTTGAACATTGTGATATTTTTAAAAAAATGAAATTACCTGACTTGGGGGGTGATTATGTATCTCAGTTGTCAACTCAAACTGTAAAAGTGTACATCAAATGATGTCATTTGTGTTTGCTATCTCTATTGTATTTCTGTTGGTCACTGGAGATACCAAATACAAAACACGTCATTTGACAGCGATTCGATGTACACTCATCCATTTTGAGTTGGTAACTGAATAATATAATCACCCCCTTGGTGAACTAAAGTATTGTCTCATAGAACAGGGTCTGATTATGTATCTCAGTTGCCAACAAAAATGGAAAAGTGTACATCAAATAGCTGTCAAATGACGTTTATATTTGCTATCTCCAGTGACCAACAGAAATAGAATAGAGATAGTAAACACAAATGACGTCATTTGATGTACACTTTTCCATTTTGAGTTGGCAACTGAGATACATAATCAGCCCTTAGTTTACTATAGCACATATTTTATGATTCGCACTTTGGCACCAGGAAAATTGCACAAATCTTGTAAAATTTTAATGTTATATTTACTATATTTTGCCAATACAATTGTTAAAAAAAGACATTAATACTGACATTATTAACTGAAAAACACCAAAATGGCAGATTGGCTACTTTACCACTGCACCGACGATTTGAACTTGAGTAATAAGACGACAGCTTTACTGTAAGCCCGACATGACTTTTATTGATGACTTGTGACTAATTTTTAATAATTGAAACCCGATTTTGGTAAATCGGTTAATTTGATGTAAATTTCTATAATTACTGATGGCAAAGTGCTAACTAAATTGCCAGAAACTAAAGAAGCAAAAGAAGACTTTTGTGATAGAAATAGACTTTTGGAGTTTTGGCGCCATCGAGAGAAAAGATGGTCGATGTGTTTTCATAATTATTGAATTTCGTGTTGATGTTGAGTGAAATTAGTCAATTTTGGTGGCATTTTGTACAATTTTGTTCAGTGAAAGTGCACAAATGAAATTATCATGAAGAAATTAGCGTATCGTGTATTTCTTCGTTGACTCCAAATCTCACTATATGAGTTTGAGTAATGAGGCCACCACTTTACCCAAGAGCCTGACACGACTTACTAACGACTTATGACTAATGACTAATTGGGCGTGTTTGGCCGAAGTAAGTACTTACTAAACTTAGTAAGCCAGTAAGCACAAAAAAATTAAAGTTTAACAAGCTGACTGTATCGCTTTTCGGCCAGGACAGACTTACTAGCTTAACATAACACAAAACACCGGTTTATGTCATATCCTGTACATAACCTCATAGACTGAATATAATTGACAGTACTAAATTAAGGAATATAATTTAATTCCTGTAAATAACTTTTCAAATGGATAATTTTATGAGAAATATTTTATTGGAAGAAATATTAAATGACCCAGTGGATAATATCGATAATTTACTGAATCAGACAGGTCTGTTCCTGTCCGTTTTGTTTACATCAAAAATAAGCAAAATGGCGTCGTATACTGCCATACTTACTGCGTTAGCACTTATTTTGTGTCCCGGCCGAAAATTTTGTAAGCATAGTAAGTGACTTACTAAATTTAGTAAGTACTTACTTCGGCCAAACACACCTATTATGATTGATTAAAATTGATATAAAATTTGATGCAAATTTCTACTTGACAAATGGCAAAATACTAAAATGTTGGCCAAAACCTAAGGAAAGAAAATAGACATTTGTCAAATCAAATGTTGTGTCATTTGTCAATGCTCAGTTGTCATCACAGGTTGTCATTTTAATGCATTTTTTTAGAATGTGTTGCATTTCCAAGTATTTCTATTTTTTGTTTGTTTAAATGTCTTGTGTTTAGTACTTGTGTATTCATTATGAATTTTTGTTAACGTAAAGAATCTTGATATATGACTTTTTATACCGATATTCCCAAACAAAGCTCTGCTACTAAGATGGAACGGGACGACGAGATAAAGTCTGGTTGTTTACTTTTTCCACCAGCCGGAGGAAATATGTTTAGTAAATTTCCTAAAAAAGTAATTATGTCCATTATGTGTTTAGTTCATTGCATATTTTACATAAAATTTTAAATTTTGAAACATCAATTTGCCGTTTATGAGAAAGCACATATGACTCAGGGTTTTGGCATCTTGTTTATGTTGTGTGTACTACCGCTCTGGTAATCTGCTAGTAGACCAGCTCTACTACAAAGCTGAAAGTTCAGGTTTTATTTCTAAAGTTTTCAAACGCATATTGTGTGATGATTGACGAAAGTTAATATTTCTAAACAGGTGTAATTTTAATAATATGTATTAAATTTTGCTTTAATAATATAAAGATTACCGTAAGATCTTCTGTCCATATATCAGGCTCAGTTAAGTAATGAGTTACTTTAGACTGGTTCAAATCACATAACATAAGGTAACATAATATTTGAATCAGAGTTGCAGCTCATGGTTCAAATGAAATGTGTGGAACTGATGACTATTATTTGTGACTAAGGTCTAAAAAAAAGCTGTCATACCTCATTGACTTTTATATGGTTTGGTTCAAACAACAGTTCACAAACATGGTTTCCATAGACAGGTTTTGCTAAAATATGCCCTAGTTCACAACTCCATTTCAATCTCAGTTGACTTCAGCTGCATGAAAATTGTAATGAATATGGAGGAAACCAGGCAGGTCTTCAAAGACCGTGACATTTTGCACTTAATACTTGGTGGAAAGACATGTGTGTAAGTTGATCTACGGTTGATGCAATTGGGTTGAGTTACCTATGTCTATAGTAGAGTTTTTAATAACACAATCTAAAAATTGTATTCACCATTCATAAACCATGACATTCTATAGGTTGTCTGTAAGGATAACTGCTCAGATTGCAGAAAAAATCCTACTTTGTTCTTAATTGCAAAAATAATAATAAGTAAATATAAAAGTTGACAGTTACATATAAATTTTTCATATTGTTTTTATTTCACACTGTTCTGCCTTTTTATTAGATCAAAATCCTTATTTAATATTTGTGTATATTTAATTTTCAGAAAAACTGGCAACAAAAACATTGTATTCTATTTGATGCAAGTATACAAGGAATTGAACGACTTGAAGTATATGATAGCAAAGATGATGTAATATCAGGTGCTATTCCAAAGATATTAACATTGGAAAATTGCATTAAGATTACACACTCTAGTCCTAATACTATAACTATTCTGACTAAGTCACATACACAACAAATAAGTGCACCATCAGAAGCTGAAACTCTTGAATGGGTTACGGCTTTGCAGTCAGTTGCATTTAAGGGTAGAGATACCAACCCTGCAAGCTGTGATGAAGATAATGATCTTTACTGCTCTTCCGGAGAAGGAATATTTTCTGTAAAGATGTCTCCTTCAGATGCTTCTACTAGGTGTAGATTAGAACCTATTAGATATCTCCTCGTGTTAACAGCTACATCTATTGACTTGCGAGATGTAAATGATAACAAGCTTTACGCAACATGGCCATATAAATATGTTAGACGTTATGGATATAGACAAGGCAAATTCACATTCGAAGCAGGTAGAAAGTGTGAAACTGGTGAAGGTATCTTTCATTTAGAACACCCTAATCAGTCTGAAATTTTTAAATGTTTATCACTCAAGATGAAAACTATGAAACAAATGATTGGAAGTGAAAATCTCAATAGCCCTGAACACAGTGAATTCAATATACAATCCACAGCTAACTTGTTTCCTGGTTCTAGGAGTCCTTTAGTGGCGGCAAGACCAGATGATTTAAATTTGAGTTCACTCTCATTTAAAACTGCCTCCAGTTCAAGCCACCATAGTACAAATACTGAAAGGGATACGGCACCACTTCTAATGCCTAAACCTGCACTTAAACCCAAACCTCAAAAACCACCTAGAAAGATTATTAACTTGCCTAAAGTTAACAAGGATATACCATGTACTCCAGAGGAAAGTATTGAATTTGGTAGATATAAAAAATTAGACAATTATGAACCAATTGATTCAAAAAGAGATCATAGTCCACCTTCTGTGCCATATGATAAAGTTGAAATAAGAAATCAAGCTTGGAAGACATTTGGAATCGATGATCCTGATCACACTGAGTTCACTCCTAATTTAGGTGATAATCCCAATTGTATGAAATTAATTTCTAAGTCACAAGACAATTTAAACACAAGTGGACCAGAATCTTCTAGAATTATATTGTTGCCAAGTCCAGTTGTTGATCCTGAAGATGAAAATTATGATAGGTTACAGTATTTTGGATCTACAAGTAAACTAAACAAATCTTCAAGGTATAAAAAAATTGAAGCTAGGCCCACGACTTTGGCTCTTGGTGAGCCCAAAAACAAGGATAACTGGAATGATTATGATGAAGTAGAGAATGTAATTCAAACAGCTCGGATGGCGGATGATTCTCATCTAGGTTATGGAATGATTAGAAAACCGAACACTCCTGGCCCTCAGGTGCCAACAGCAGCACAAGTCCAAGTATTCCATAGTCAAGTTGCTTTAGAAGAAGTGGACCATAATACTTGTAATGGGACTGACTATGCAATTGTTAGCCGCCCTAAAAGAGTTTAAAGTTGTTCTTTAAAGACTGATTAATACATCGAATTTTATTTACATAGCCAGACATTTCTACTAAATTGATACTTATTCTTGAGGACCATCTGCAAATATCTTGTATTTTTTTTAAGGTTTTGTTGTCACAGTAAAATTGAGGCAAACACCTATTAATACACTATAGGCATGGTAAATTGTGGTTCATTTTCAAAGAGATTTTGATATAATTAGTCATATATTCTTCGGACTAAAGAAAATTAACATCAGTGGTATTCCAAAATAGCAGTGTAGTAGCAAATTATGTGCTGGAGTATGAAATGATGGCCAGTTACTTGAAATACATATATAAATAAATGTAATTCTTGTTTCCGGTCTTAAAGATTGTTGGATTTTGTATCAATAGTAATAATTAGTTGCTGGCTATATTTTCATTTTTGTATTATATTATGTGTTTAGGCTATATTTTTGTTTCATCAAGCTTGAGCAATTGGGATAAGCAACCTATTTTCTTCTCTTGGTATTAAGATGTCACTGGTCGAAAAATATCTAGACACCCAAACATATTTACAAACTTTTGTATTATTAGTAGAACACTTAGTTTTAAGTGGAGAAAAAGTTAATAATTTTTAAATAAAACATTGAACTACATTTTTTATAAAATCTTTTTTATGCAAAAATTGTGAATGGTCCTCATACAGAATGAAATACAACTCGTTGTCTTTACACACAATTTCAAAAACGCTTTATAGTTGACTTAAATATCATAATCCTTGATTTCAATTTATTCATAGTGAAAACAGTAAGATACAAAAAAAATATTTTAGTGTTTCGGAATTGTGTTACGAATAAAGTAGTACTTTATTAACAATATATTATAACGTGAAATTATTAATATTATTGAGAATTTACATACTTAACCTTATTGGAATTTGTACAAAAGTTATCTCGTAAAGTATTATTACAAAATTGAGACTGTTTTAGCATTCCCTGTGTAGATTTATATGAGCATATATTTTAGTTGTAATGTATTTGTCTATAAGCACAAGATATTTTAGATATTGTGAATTTACTTATGTGATTATACTGTGCCTTATATTATGTAACATTTATGAATAAGTACAATTGGTTAGTTTGTTAAGCTTAAATGAATATTATTTTTAGTTATAAACAAACTGTATGGCTGCTTTATATTAGAATGCATTCAACAAATAATTTGACACATACTGGTTTTGTTCCAGTAACTATCTTTTCATGGCAGCCTATATAGGGAATTCAAGGCGATGTGCCTAACCTCTACTTGTGCATTTGATAGTAGTAGGTACTAGGTATTTTTATAATCATTGATAGTTAAATATTACTGTGACGCCAATAAAAAACTATAAATAGCCATTTAATTATTTTTAGTGCTATCTATTTTTATATGGAAATATTTTATGATTACCATCTGGTGCCAATTGCTGTATCATATTTTTTTATTACAGTTACAATGAATATATTACATTTTGTAGAAAGCCATATTTTTTTTCCTTAAGATGCCTTTAATTTTTGAAATATCCACAATTGTGATGTTACGTTCCAGTCCGGATGGTAGGGTAGACAATAGATTTGCACAATAAGCCTGAAACCCTGTGCAAAGGATAGGCCGCGGTTGTCTCTTGCTATAAGGAAACCCAAGCGCTTTTTAGCTGACCTCGACTTCTTTTATTATAAATATGCTATAAATTTGGACAGAATTCTTCAAACTAGTATGTTATTTCTTTACATAATATTTGACTATGACTTTAGTAGATATTTCCTCAGTTGCCTGAAGCAAGATATGGTCTATAATATAAAAGTTAAAGGTATGTTTTGTATTATAGACCATTTAGATTGTCCCAGTGGGGTCATGTGTTAGTGTTCTTTTTATAATTATGGAAGGCAAACAAGCAGACGGATTTTCTGATGGTAAGAAATTCACGCCGCCTAGGGACACCAAAGGTGGTAATGGTGCGTTGCCAACCTGAGGTCTCGAGCGAAAGTAAATGTATCGGCTACCTTACCCTCCAACCTGGAACACGTCAACGGCAAGCATTGGACGTTATGGCGGCAGGAATAGGTAGGGCGGCAGTACCAATCCGGGCGTCGCTGCGAAACCTGCCACCTAGTAGGATGTCACGGTGTTGGTGACCGTAAGCCTATGTTAGCCTTTTACAAGTTGCCTGGCAGGAAAGCAGATAGTCTATTCTGCAAAGGAGCCCAGGCCAATACGGGGAAACAAAATGTGGAAGAAACAAATGTGACAGCAAGCAAAATGCTAGGCAACTTTTATATAGAATTTTAACATTTGTCTGTGTTAATTTCTGAAGAACTTTGACATGGGAATTTGTCGGTGGCTTAAAGCCTTTAAAGCAGTCATTACATGTACAACTTATTATGTGCAGGTGTCCCTGAGCAGTGGTCACATCTTTCCCCTCTGGTTCTGCAGCCCACTTACCAATTTTTTTTTTACATTAAAAGTGAATATAATTTCAAACCCATTTTATTTTAAGTATCTTCACTGCTTAACTTATTCCTGGACAAAATAATTACAGAGTAAATTTCAAACCTAGATTAAGTATATTAGGATATTAAGCCACACAAATAAAACATGTTTTATATATATGTTTTAAATAAGATTTATTTATTTACACTAAACATAGATATCACAAAAAATGTTACATTATAGTATTTCGACACCAGCTAAATAATTCATGTTTATCTAAGAGTCTGGAAAACTGTATTCTAGTGTTAGAATAATTGGAAGTAGTTGTTGAGATTGAATTCCTGATAGTTTCATATAATTTAAAGTACTTGTTTTTCTAAGATACTCTTAAAAAGTCTAGCAGGTTATGTGACCTAAAACACTCAATATTAGAGCTGAAGACCATGAGAAGTTGAGTTAAAAAAGCTGACCCTGACTCTAATATATGGAGACCAATTGGGTTTGATGTTATTGGCTAGTTTTAGCTTTTCAATATTCTTATCAACATAATATTGTTAACTGGTCCTACTAATTCACTAGCTGTATTTTGATCTTTGTAGTGATAATAGACCTTAAGTTATTAAATACATTTACATACCATGTTCTTAATAAACACAGACTAAAATAAGAATAAAGTTAAATTAACATTAAACCCATATATTTCCAAAGAATTAGGTAGAGGCACAACCAGTGCACCCACGACTAACCGAAGACACCATGTGCAACAATGTGACAGGTGGCAAGCCTATCGCTAACCGGACAAACATCTCAACCTGAGCTCCATTTTTTCCACATTTTCTTTTTGTTCCCCGATCTAAGGATTGAACCCACATCTTCATGAAAACAAGTCCAACACTTGTGCCGTTAGACCATAGAGGCAATAACATAAGATAAAGTTAAGTTAATATTATACATGACAATGTAATTGAGACTAAAACTAGGTTGAATCTTGAAGTACTTTAGTCTATATTTATTAACATAGTTTAAATTGAGCTAGATTAAGATCATAAAATAAATAAATCATTGAGAAGTATAGACAACTTGCAACCTGTTCTGCTAGATATTTTTCATACATTTACTTTATGGTATGAGTCTCAGATAGAAGAAAAAAAATTTGGATTTTTGAGTGCAAAAAAAAATTGAGAACCACTGGGCACCATAAATGTTTGTAATACCAAACATTTTCTTACACTAGGCATTGTCTTAAACTCATGTCAGCTATAAGATGATCAGGATACATTTGCATTAAATATTTTAATGTTGTTCAGGTAGCAGTACTTTTGTTTCAATTTGGCATACTTCTTTAGCAATATATTCCAAATCATTGGACATTATTTTCTGTACAGTTTCTCCCTTTTCTGCCATTATATCTTCTATGTTTCTTTTACCGTTCATATCTGTGAACCAGTTCAAATTATCAGCAATTAAATGCTTATTTTCACAACCATCACAAATAACAATAACAACCCCTTTATAATATGCCAATTTGGTAATAAATTTGGAATTTCTAGTGTTGCATTTTTTACACGTAAACATAAGTTGAAATTTGCCTTCAGTTTCACTAGGCTTTCTAGTAAGAGGAACAGGACCACTAAATTTGAAGGCTGTAGAACTGAAATTTCTTGGAGATTGAACTTTAGGAGTTGATGTTGATAATGCTGCTGGCATGAAGAATCGTCGCCCCAGATATGAGTTTCCATTGCTTGGAAAATAAACAATGTTATTCAGCATTCGAGGGTTATGGTATTTCACAACAAAATCTATTAGAGTTTTATACGCCATTTTTTAATTATTCAAAACTGTGAAATAAAAGATTGAATTGGACAAGATAATTGCATCACTAGGTATTTCAATTAAATTTTTCACACGCTGCCGCCAAAGAGTATATAATATAAATACTACGTATTAAGAGGCAGGCAAAGAGTAAAGTAACTGTCCATAAAGGAACTTCCATAGATACATAGTAAACCCGAATTTGTCTTAGTGATGTGTCAACTCGATTTGATAACTCGAGTTAGGTCCAACTCGAGTCAAGACGAGTTGATTTATCTATGACTCGATTTGAAATATCTAAAACATATTTTGTGATAACTGCATGATAATTATTAGCATTCCATGCTTCGACTTTATCAAATTAGACTGATATTATTTTGTTAAGAATGCTAAATATAAATAGCGTTATTGAGAATTGGTGTAAATTTTTTAAATAAATAAAAATACCCATTACAATTGTCAAAAATAAATAATACATATCAATGAATGGTTTTGAAGTCCATTTTTGTAAAAATGAGTTATACCTACTTGAAAATATCTGTAACGAAAAATATATAAATTGCACTTGTATATAACTAAATCACGTGTGATGCTGGCGCATCTTCCTATCTGTAAGCACGTATCTTAAATTTTTTTCTCTTCACTGCAATTTCATATTGTAACGTCTGTCAAATCTATACGTATAATAAATCTGTAGAAGGGTCAATTCTGTACAATGAAAATATTGAAAAAAGAAATAGCAGGGGGTGTTACTGGATCGATACTAAGCCCAAATATATAATTAAAAAAAATTGTCTGTCTGTCTGTCTGTATATTCAGGCATCACGTGAAAACTAACCGGGGGTTAAAAATATTTTGCTATCAATATTTTTTTATTTAATTAGTTTTATTTTTATAGATATTTAAACAGATACAGGAGATGGAGTCGAAATATATTTTAAAATCCAAATTGTTTTTTTATTATTTCAATGATTGTAATCTTATTTCACATTTGAACTTATTTTGCATGTCGAATTATTGACTAAATGTGAAGAACTATTAGAAAATAATGAAATATAAACCAGCAATGATACTTGTACCACATTTTACGCAAGTTAATGATTGATTGATTGCAACTTTTGTGTGATGGATCTTAAAAGCCTTTTTAGGGTTCCGTACCCCAAGAGTAAAAACGGACCCTATTACTAAGCCTCCGCTGTCTGTCTGTCTCCAGGCTGTATCTCATAAACCGTGATAGCTAGAAAGCTGATTTTTTTAATAATGATTTTTTTTTTATTGAATCAGGCGTTATTTTCGGAAATCTATTATAAAAGATGTAAAATAAGCCTTTATTTTGCTAATTCCGCGTA
>NJDC01006536.1:145963-163060 GCA_002245475.1 Calephelis virginiensis | reverse complement strand
CTTCCTGACCGCTAAATGTTCATGGAGGATTTTGTGCACTTAACTCATACCTATGCCTAGACTTGTCCGAATCTGCTGATAGGTCACTCTTTTGTCAGTCTCTATCATATGCTGCACAACACTGATATTGTCTTCAGTCGTCGCTGTAGAAGGCCGTCCCTCACGCAAATCATCGGTGAGATTAGTTCGACCACGTTTGAATTCATTAAACCAGTTGTAAACTGTGGCACGAGATGGGGCTTCATCGTGAAAAGCCAATCGAAGTCTATCATAACTTTCTTGTTGACTTATATGACATTGGAAGTCATAAAAAATCATTGCACGAAAATTTTCTCGGCTTAAATTCATTCTGACGTGCACAGACAATTTTCAATTTGCCGCCAAATCGTAAAACAAATGACAAATGAATGAAATGTATACTCAATATTATTGGTAAAGAGTTCTATTTTCAAAATTTAAACTTATTTTCTTAATATAATGCTTTTAAGTTGCCAGTTCTAAAAACTTTCAGTTTGGCCCTCGTATACATTCAACACATTAAAACTAATTATTGTTTTTATAATTCTAGAAAATAAGGTTTTTTTCGAAGGTGTCAGTGAGTTACAAATGGGAATTTGAAACTTCCCCCAAAGGTAACTGTTTTATGTTTAAGCGTTTGAAAATAAATGTGTTAGAAGTTATATGTGTTATGCTGGTTGTTTAAATTTAATCACATCAAAATGAAGGCTTGCAAAATGAAAATCTTGACTAGTAATAATAAGTAATAGTTTTCATTAAGTTTTGGCCTAAGGTAACGAACCCGTCAATCCCTAATGGATTACCTAGTCATTTGCAACATTGCAGTCGGTATGAAAAAAAAAAATGAAATGAAAAATGAAAATTATTTATTTGCGGAAAGTGTGTGTTAAAAAGTTATTACCAAGATATTTAAAAATACAACATATTCTACCACATTGTGGTGTGCAAATATTTAATTAAATTTAAAGAAAATAATATTTATGTACATTTTAAAGTATGGCAGATAGATATATACATTTTAAGGTATGGCAGAGCTCTGCATCAGCTCACTTTAGTCTTTTTAGTTTTTGTTATAAATTTAGCGGCGAGGATATGAGAAGCTGGTCAGTGTATCACACACACAGTGTATATTATGATACATTATTTGTCATATATTTTAGACTCATTTGCTATTTGTATTGATCAAAGTGAGGTCACTATAATGCTATTGACTATTTAAATTAAAGATTTTAAAAATATGTTTCTATAGTTAATATGTTATGGTTAAGATGATAACAAGTTTTTCAGTTCAGAAAGTTTCATATTAGCATAATATTTGGAAAATTAGGTACTGATGATATTATTTTGTTTGAAGCTGTCAATCCAAAGAGTAAACGTGTAGTATTCCATCCACACTATAGACTGACTTAGGTTGGTTACCGCTAGCCATACTCTGCCTACCCTGCAGGGAACTTGGCGTGAGTATACGTATGTATATGTAAGCTGACCTGTAGGCTTAAACTTTTCTATACATTCCCGGATTTCAAGTTATTTGGTCACTTTATGCTGACTATTGTTACGTCTGTCATTTCTTAACTACAACATTTATGACTTGGCACAAATTATGGGACAATCTGTGAAGCACATACTTTGAATAAAAGTAAATAAATTAAATCAGACTACGCGTTCATGAAATATAGCCCAATTTAAGTTTCAACTTTTACCCTCTCCCACCGGAGCCCATTTACTGGGCGGGATAAAAAGTATTCTAAAACCTTCCCCGAAACATCAAGTATTTACCAACCAATTTAATTGACGATCGATTTAGTAAATTCGTCGTGAATTGCAGTCAAACAGACAAACAGACAGACATAAAATCTATAAATGCTAAAAATGTGTTCTGTTGCCCATTTTTGGTCACCTGCAGCAATTTTTTTGTAATTTCCAACCAAAAAAGAGGGTTGTTATAAGTTTGACGAATCTGTGTATGTGTCTGTTATAACTTTTAATTTATTGGACCGATTTCGATACGTTTTTTTTTATGTTAGCTGACGTGATCGAGATGATTTTCAGCTTATTTACGTATAGGTTTTCTCGGAATTGTTGGAAAACAACAAAATATTTCTTTAAATATCGTGACATAATCCCTCTGGTCCCCTGTGTAAACTATCGGCGTCCCTGCGTGGCAGCTCGTAAAGGCGAGAAAAGTTTAAATTGGTCATTACCGACGTGACCACTGGTGGTAGACTGCCGGGCAACAACTTCCCAGGTCAGGAATCCACCGCCATACCTATTCCTGCCCTAATAATCAGAGCGTTTGGCATTGCCGTTGGGTGTAGGGTTTCTCTACTTTCTTTTTTTTTATTATCTGAATGTTAATAATTCGCTAATAATGAATTCAAGAGTTTTTACCTTAAATGACATATCCGAGTCCAGTTGCCAATTATTATGAAATCAGGATTCACGATTAAGTTTGATTTATAATTTAAGTCTAACAAAACAACCACAGGACAGCGACGCACCTATAACATCTATGGTGTCAGATATAGGTCAGAGTTGTCTCTTACCATCAAAAGAGTCTAGTACTTGTTGCTGTAAAAATCTCTGATGTTGAAATGTTTTTAGTTAGAATAATTAAAAAAACACTTCAAGTTTTAATTTTTGTTAACAAATGCAGTAAACTGCAAAAAAATTGTCGCCTCTGTGGTCTAGTGGTCTGGGTGTTGGACTTGACTGTATGAGGTCCTGGGTTCGAATCCCGGGTCGGCCAACATAAAGAAAATTGGATTTTTCCAATTTTCTAATTAAAAAAAAATTGTGGGTCGGGATTGGAAATGTGCCCGGTTGGCGATAGGCTTGCCACCTATCACATTGTGGGACTTAGTGTCTTCGGCTAGTCGTGAGCGCCTTGGTTGTACCTCTGCCAACCCCTTCGGGGATTTGGGCGTGAAGATACTTAAAATTTTCGGATTCAATGTCAAGTCATTTAAGTAAACAAAGTATACTCGTTATTAAGTAAAACTCAAAAGAAATGTTTTTGATCACCTTTACTATTTTTTTAAATATCTTCAATGTACAGAATTCAAGTTTTGTTATAAGTACAAATTATTTGTGTCGCATGTACTACATGCTACCTACCACAAACTACTTGCCTGTACATTCTAAACAGCAAAGCTTGGAAATATCTCTTATATTATACTTTTATGCAAAAATGATTATTAAATGTATATTTTGACTTTTCCCCTCAGTCACGGAAATCTCATCGTTTTATTGATATAAAAATAGTATAAATATAGTCAAACATAATAATAATATAAATATAGTCAAAGGGTATCTACCTGCCAAGTTTGTAAATCATCGGTTCTGTAGATCAGCGGAATGGACGCCTGGGGTGCAGATTAATAGACAAATAGACAATTTTTATTTTTATTTTTTTGGTTTGCCAAAGCCACAGATGATTGTCCCATTCGTTTAGTTGTCTTTCATATTGGTACCTCAGTATGTAATACTATTAACGAATAATCTGAATTTCTGATATCATTTAGTTTAAAATAATTTCCAACGTTTAAATAAATAAACGTTTAAAATAATGGTATTGAAATTATAAATTTATTAGCAGGTTCAACTGGATATAAACAGTGATAAAAATCAGAAAAAAGAAATTAACTGACCATGAATAAATAAATAAATGGAACTGGTAAGATAAAAAAATATTTCAAGTACGATTTTTTCCGCATCTCGCATACCTACGGGTGCCCTCCGCTTAAAACCGTCAGTTGAAACATATTATATTACTAGCTGATTCACGCGGCTTTGCCCTCCTATTAAAGTTATTTTGCGTTTCGCCTTCTGCGGGAACTTGTGGAGCTCGAGAGTTAAAACTAAGCTATTTTTTGAGTTGGATCAACCCACAGATGGCTATTGAATTTGGTTAAGATTCCATCTACTGTTCATCCCAAACGAATGTAGTGACAAGAGACTTTTTCCGGATTATAGATAAAGGTAGATCAATAAACTCACAGATGAAAAAAAAATAGAAAAAGCTTTATCACGCTTGTTATCACCACAAGCGTATAGAGCAGGTAGATTAGTGATTTTAATGCAGATCCTCTCTAAAAAGACATAATCTACATAATTAAAATAAGGATTTAAGATGCATTAAAAAGTATTAAGTCTGATGGGTTTGTTGATACAATAACTAACTATGTACCTAACAGGCAACAACATATTCATGCAATGTAGTATATAACATCCCAAGGGTAGTAAAATAATAAAAGTCTCAGATCATACCTCAGGTGAAGCCTGAGCCTGTGTCAGTTGAAGCCTCAGGTCACAAACATGTGATCTGAGGCTTTTATGCCGTCTATGGCGTTTACGTTTTTTTTTACGCTCGACGAAGCCGGCAAGTGGCAACTTCGTTTAGCGCAGTTGGCGATAAGTAGCATCTTTCCCTCAATGGCGAGACAGTTCAAATAAAATATACTAAAATCGTTTACTGACATATACTATATCTGTTTAAAAAAAGACTATTACTATTTTTGGCGGAAAATTGCAAATTAAATAATTTTATTTAGATTTGACTATTACTATGTCTGTTTTTTTTGTTTAAAAAAAGTGAATTCAAAGTCACCCAACGAAATCTCATTTAAAATCACTAAGTTGCAAAAAACCTCTTAGCACTGCATTTGAAACCGATAATTATTAATGCAGGTAGCTGTTATTTCTTAAATCCAACTAGGTACAAGAAGAGACTCGGTAAAACACAAAAGTAGTATCCTTTCCGGCATGTGATTGTTTATCTTTAAATGTTTTGCAAATTTAATAAAACCACTATATAGCTTTAGTTAGCGGGAAATTCTTACCAGATTAAAAAACACAATAATATCGTTCTAAGTAGGAGGTTATTTTTTTAATTTAAAGCGAATTGAACTCGCTGGCATAAGCACTCGAAACCGATGGTACTATATATATAAAATGTAAGTAACTTTTTAGACAGGTGGCCCTTTTTGTGATATTGTATTAGGACTTTAATGAAATCAATAGCGGGTTATCTTGCAGGGAACCACTACTATATAATACCAAACCAATAACCGCTGTGTTATTGGTTTGGTATTGGTTTTTCCTTAAATCTTTTGACAATTGAATTGAACCAATCGCGTTAAAGTTTATGGGAAATAGCTACTATAATATAAAACCAATTGAGGCAGGTGGTTGTTTTTCTTTAAATGTACAGGGAATTGAATTGAATTCATACACATGCCTATTTCAAGAATGAAATGAAGACGAGTGCTCGTTTATAAGCGTGATTTAACAACTCCAGCATATTGATTTTTACGTCGCCGTGGGCCACCCCCTCCTCGCGGGAAGAGTTGTGCACGGGGGTAATGCTAAAATGCTTGTTCCCCTATTTGAGAGTACATACTGGCGGGACGTTCAACTGCACCCTCGATATAAACTTGTTTTCCATATTCATAGAGAATTTAAATTACGTAAATCTTCATTTATAATGGTTTTTATATTTAAAGTGTTACAAGCCTTTTGAGTAAAATTAAGGTCTAAGCAGGTTGATTGGATTTCGTGAGGCTTGTATTTAGGCTTGGACAGTGCTACATCCAAGCTGTAAAATTGGTTGGTAAAAACAGTCAAAGCTAGTAAAATGCTAAGAAGAGTCTTCAATACTTGTGTACTTCTAGTCACCATCGGTCTTTGATGATGACTGATAAAAGACATCAGTTTGAAAAGTAGTAGGTAAATTTAAGTTATCGCTTTTTACGGCGAGGCCGGAAGTGATAGTACACTGTGACACACTTTCTGTTGTGTCTGTTCTTATCTTCATAGTTTTTTTATCATGTACATTTTTACTTGACAAGCCTAAACTAACTTTACTAATAAGATTCATTTTATCGCGCTTGTTTGTAATGGGAATGTTAAAATTGTTTTGCAATAGGTTTTACAACAATAACAACTGAATAACAATATATTTATTTCTCATAGACAATACAAAAGCTTTTAGTGACGTTTCCATAGAAGTCAGTAAACTAGAGTAAGTAATATACCTATGCATTTCGAAAGATTTATCAATTAATTAATAAATGAAGGAAGGATTAACTAGGAAACTTACATGTTAATATCATTAACGCATCTTTGGACTGAAAATAAATATTTATTTGCGTATTTTGTCCTTTACTACACCTGTCTGAAACATAAATGTTATCCAAGTAATTTTAAGCCTGTTTTACTTAGTTGTTTAAATATATACAACTTAAACACAATAAATCAAGTAAACTTTTATTAATTACTTAGATAAACTGGTTTCGTTAAGTACAGAACGTTTGCACGTATACTTTGTGTAATGAGATAGAAAAGATAATTTTAATATTTAATACTTGGGAGAAAATTGTAAAAACCTGGCGGTCTCAGTTGGATGTCCCCGCGAGTTTGTTCAGCTCCCCCCCCGCGCACTTTTCAGTGGGCCACCCGCCGCACCCTTCGCTGCACCCCATGTGTTATTCTCCACTGCGGCCCGCGCCGGGACACGCTCCTTCATTTTACTTCAATTTACAACTGAAAAAATTATAACAAACATTTGGTAAATTAAATCTTTTGTAATTAGTTTTTATAATTAAAATATACTTCAGAGTACAGACTACATTTTTAAACTTTAGCAAAAGGACTTGTACTGTCTATCAAGTTCTGAGTACTACTGAAAAATATTGAAAAATATTATTTAGTTATATTATCTTTCGCAACTATAATCCTTAAATATTTTAAATAGCCCCCAACAAAACCTACACATACAATGTAGCTGAGAACCATCTCGTCCATATCAGCTATCAAGCAAAAAAGATTCGCATCGAAATCGGTCTTCAAAAATAATGATGCCGTAGACATACAGACACACACTCACACATGCGGACACGTTAAACATGCAAAAACCCCTCTTTTCTCGTCGAAGACTAAAAACATTATTTTACTAGCCGCTTGACATTAACCGCTACTAAGTTAAGTTTGTATGAATTAAAGCACTGTTTTTCCTATTTTTCCTGCAATTTGCCCGTTTTTTCAATGAGAACCTTATCCTAGCTTTATCCGATATAACAAACAATAAATAGCAAAATAGTCCATTCAGGCGTGATGCGATGACCACGCGAAATGGGGATTCATTTTTAACTTTAAATTTAATCTGTAGGCATACGTTTTATAAGGGTTGTATATTATTGCATTTCCAAAAATATTTATGAAATTATAATATTTGGCTGTCTGTCTATGAACTTTCATAAATATTGTAATGTGCGTGCATGATAATTACATTAAAAGTCTTCCACGTAAATATTTAAACAACATAAACGCTTAAAAATTTTACTATTTTCATATAATACCACATTAAATGATGCCCGAACAAATTTGAACTGGCAGTTCAACTTTATTATAAATTCTAAACATACTAATGTCACGAAAGTAAACGTTTGTCTTTCTCTTATGTATTGAAAAAAATTGGTTAAAAATGATTGAAGATCCGAAATCAAACACAAGCTTCTCTATTTTAGAAAAAAGTACTGACTTCACCTAACCTAACAGGAGTGGGAGTTTGTATAAGGAATCTATTGTTATTCATTTTTGAGTTAAAATAAAACTCAGGAAAATAGAAGAATTTAGAAACAATACATGATGTTTTTTCATCAAAATTATTATTAGATTTCAGAAGAGACGAAGTTCGCCGGGTCGTCCAGTTGTGGTAATAAAATAGTTATATGAATATAAGTAAAAATACAGCAAAAGTTTTAAAAAATAATTTAAGGAAGAGAAATCAAATAGTTGGATAAAATATCTCTTCTTCCTTCTGCCTTGAATTTCTTTGTGCAGCCACTATCTTATTTCTATTTACGCCTGATAAAAATTTAAAACTTTTAAAAAGTGAAATGCCATGAAATAGCTTTTTAACCGATTCTAAACAGGGTATCAATTCCAATGTACCTATGTCATTCGATTATTTGGCCAACAACGAACAGTTTTTGATTGTTTTATCGAAAGGTTCCGAAGTTATTTATGTACGCTTACGATATTTGCCACAATACGCATGAACAATGATATTATAGGTCGTTATTTCGAAAGTCTGTGCTTTTTGGTGGTCCTAAAAATGCATCAAGATCCGACAACTGGTTTTTGAGTAACACTTAATAATTTACACATTTTTATGTGCTTAGAGACGTGGAGATAAAACTGGAATCACCTTTTTTACAATTTCACTGTGTGCAAAGATATTGTCGAAAAATTGTTTTGAGACTATTGCAGACGTTAAAAAATAAGTGATTGGGAAATTGGTATCATTTATGTGGTATTATATGAAAATAGTAAAATTTTTAAGCGTTTATGTTGTTTAAATATTTACGTGAAAGACTTTTAATGTAATTATAATGCACGCACATTACAATAATTTAGTAAATTAAAGGAATGAAACGTCTCGATCCTGATTTTGTGACACTACTATTTTAAGAAAATCAGAAAAATAGACAGCAATAGAAATATATGTACTACACCTATGACATAAATATTAATGGCGCTTCTCCAAACTAGGATGTCTTGTTAAGTTTGCCATCCGAATTTGAACAAGATAATAAATAAAAGCGTATAATAAGGCGTTAAAGTAAATAAAGAATAAGGTGTTGGTATCAATCCGGACGAGTCGGTGAAGGTTTCTACCGTGTGGTGTGACTGACAACAGAGTAACGAGTTGGATAATCCAGCAAAACCCGTGTTGGTCCGGATCCGCTGAGTAGATTATACCATCTGCCTCTCAGCTAAGCAGCTCGTAAAAGGCAAGCACTGGTTAAAATATAGGTCAGTACCAACTAGACCACTGTTGGGGGAATGCTGTGCAGCGTATTGCCCGGGTAGGGATCCACCGCCTTAACTATTCCTGTCATCATAATGATTCTGTCACGTTGCGGTCGAGAGGGTAGAGTAGCCGGTAGACTTTGCTCTATAGGCTAACATCCTCGTCGTACGACAGCAACGCACCTGTAACATCTATGGTGTCAATACGCCACAGTTGTCTTTTGCCATCAGAAGACCTATTGCTTATTAGCTGATCTATCACATAAAAAAACTATTTTATTTTACCAGTGGACGAAATTCTTTCATCTTTCTTTCATCCCTATGAAAGCACTTGTCCTTGCCCGTATTTTGGCTTGTTGTATATAAATGACTTGTCTTCTTGATGGTTTTTTCATCGAAAGGTAGGTTCTAGGTGTAATTCCATGATGGTCATATATATGTATATTTATTTTATTAAGATGTGAGAAATGGCGTGTGAGTTATATTGAAAAAATATCTTCACGCCCGTTCAAAAAACCGTTCAAGGGTCAAGCAGAGACACAACCAGGGCACTCATGACTTGTCGAAGATACTAAGTTATAATGTGATAGGTGGTAAGCTTATCGCTAACAAGGCACATATCCCATGCGACGTTATTGTTATTATAACATTGAAAAAAAACACATTTTCTTTTTGTTATCCGAATCCAACCCGGGACCTGAAGAAGTCAAGTCAAACGCTTGACCGGTAGACTACAGAGGCGATCTAATTGAGTTATACTTGATAATGAGTATATTTTTTTATATTTTACGTGTACCTAGAAGACATTGTCGACGACGGAATTATATTTTTTCAAACTAATATGTATGTCGTAGTCTAATCGTTGAATTGGGCTGATTGAGGTCTGTTCAGTCATATCCCGATATGCCGCCATTTCTTGATTTGACCATCTATCATACCCCTTATCGTTCATGACTGAAAACATAACAGTTATACAACCTTAAAATGGCAACTACCAAAAGCAGCCCTTTTGGTAGTAGTATTATAATATTAAACAATAATTAAAGTCGACGGATTATGTATTGTGCGATATCGTTGAAAAAGTGTCGGTGATTTTAGATCTGGAACCTCCGCAACATTGTAGAGAAGCATCTGGCTGTGGGTCAGAAGGTTTTTTGCGGTTTATTGGTCTCGAAAAACCTGTTGTGAAAAAAATGAAACATCTTTCATTTGTCAGTTTTTCTATTTAAGTTAAAATATATTCAGCCTCAATTAATATATTCTGTACGTGTTTATTAAAATTACCTCCCCAGCCTCCCAGTCCATCTGCAACATCAATGGGGCCTATAGACCAAGGTGCCTTACCATCAGGATCTCTGCAAACTTGTTTGCTGTTATATACCGCTGATATCAATGTTCCGTGCTGGAGTTTAAGATGGCTGGTAGACTATCATTTTTAGGTTAAAACGCTTGTCACGTGACCTGTCCAGGCGCGAAAGTGTTCCAGATAACCTGCTACTTATCAGGACAGAATACGATAATGGTCAACACTAAATGTATGGCAGCAGGAATAGGTAAAGGCATGACAGTTGCTGCACAGAACTCTACCTCTAAGTAAAGTGTTTAAATAAAAGTAATATCTTAATAAAAGCTAAAAACAATATAAAAATTTTATTACGCAACAATCGTCTCTGCAATTTTTCGTAATATTCCAATAAATTCATAACATTTACAGGAAAAACAAAACGTACCATAAAACGTAGGTACGTAACAAAATAAAGGGAGCGCTCCACCCCAACTTTATTGCGATTGAAAAGGAAGGCTTTTAGGAGCTTTTGTTTCGTAATTAATGTTTTAGCTTAGCTACAACTTAAATTATGTTTTTAAATCACTTAATACATTTTTGTAGACATCCACTTTTGTAATGAATTTCAAGCTACAAAGTTTGCTTTTGATCCGAAGAGTAGTATTTAATGAATGAAAGAAATCTCTGCCGACAACCTTCAAATATAGGAATATTAACAACGACGATAAGAGGCCTAATGAGCACATTTTGGGTGTTTTTGTTTATAACATGATTTGGATTATAAAATAAAGGATAAAGTGAATTGAGGTTTGACGGCCAGCCTCGGACTGGCAGTGCAACGTCACCGCATGTGTATATAAGCTACATGGTATTTCTTACCAACAAGAAATCCGTCTGTCCATTTGTTTTTCTCTCTCTCATGATCTTATCTCACGGCTAATGAAAAAACTTCTTTTTTGTCTTCACTATTTAAGGGTTCCGTGAATAAAAAAAACTTTATTGAATTCGACATGTCCTTCTGTCTGCCCGTATGTCACAACCAATTTGTTCGCAAACTGTTAGACAATGAAAGTTGAAACTTTGTCGACCGATGTATTCTTAGAACCGCTATTAATTTTTATCACAAAAATAAAAAAGGGACATGTCTTTGTCACAAAACTAATACTAAAAAGGCACTTGGCAATTTTTTTGATTCATTGCATTTGCGTAAGGACACAGTTGCAATATAAAAAAGTTACAATGTAATAATAAAAAAATACAATGTAATATTTTTCAAAAATATACGCGTATAAGATAAAACGCTACCAAAGTGGTAAAAGGTGTTTTTAATAAGAATCTTAACACTTTTACAACAAGAGAGTGAAAATTAAAAAAAATATGCAGTAGATGTACGTACCTAAATAAAAACGTTTAACAAAAGTAAGTTTTAGCGATATTTAGTCTGCGTTTTAGTCTACTTTCAAAAACTGTATATTATATGTATTTATAATTTTGGCGAATGTGGATGGATGTAGGTACCCGGGGAGACCAAGGCTGACATTTCACGATCAGATCAATCGGATATTATCCGAGGGTGGTGTCAAGAGTCTCCGAAACATGTGTGTTTGTATGAAAAGGGCTATGAATGTGAAGGAAGCAAGACAGGTTTGTCAGGATCGTGAGGTCTGGGACTCGATACTCTCTGCCTACCCCGTAAGGGACTTGGCGTGAAGATATGTATGTACGTTGGCACTTAATTAAACATTCCCCATATTGGTCCGGGTCCGCTGAGTAGAATAGACCTGCCAGGCAGTTCATAAGACTTAAGCACAGGCTAAATAGGTCATTACCAACAAGACCACTGGCGCTTGAGTGCTGTGTAGTAACTTTGCCCAGGCTAACCATTCCCTTCGCCATATTGATTCTGTTAGGTTCCGGTCAAGAGGGTAAGATAGCTGGTAGACTTGCGCAATAAGTTTAAAATTTCGACCACAGTACTGCGACGCACTTATAACATCTATGTTGTCTATAGACTACGGTTGTCTCTAACCATCAGGAGAACCGTGTTCGCTACCTGCTTACGTAAATTAAATATTAATAAAATACTATGAATAATATATAATTAAAAAAAAATCAATGAACCCCCGACAAAACCTATATGTAATGTAGGCAAAAATCATCTGGATTACGTCAGAATTCAAACAAATGTATCCGCATCGAAATCGGTCAAACCGTACAAAACATTGCCACAGACGTAGTTTTTTCTCACAAGATGGTTGATGGATCACAGTTTTAATTAATGTGCTAAATCAGGTCCTTGTCATCAAGTTATTGTAATCAGAAAATATGAATAGATCTAGTAAAGGCGAATTGAATGAGCCCAAACTCGAAGGTTTTACCAGCTGTAGGCATTTCAGGGTTACGTCTCCTATCTTGAAGCTCCATCATCGGACCAGCTCATTAACGCCCCCTTTCGTTAGTGTTTTGACTGTAAGGTCTCACTCTTGTTTAAAAGTGATATAAATACCCATAATATGTCTGATATCCATTCTGATGCTTGCAAATGAGCTGATGACCTTCAACTCCTCAACAGATCTCCATAAATTGTGATAGATAAGAACTATCTCAATCACGTCAGTTCTCAAGTTTGTGTTGAGGTAACCTGCAAAGATTGCGAAACAGAATACAGCAACTTATAAACTTTGATCCATTAGCCAGCTCCCAGTTGCAGTTCAATCATCAGGTCCTTGTTATCAAGTGCTCGTCGTCAGAAAATATTAACTGATCTAGTTAAGGGGAATCAAATGAGTCCAAATTTGATTGATTTATCAGCAGGTGCATTCCAAGGTTATACTTCTTGTCTTCGAGCTCCATCAACAGATCAGTTCCGTTGTACCTGCAATCCTTAGTGCTAGGACTGTTAGATCTGACCTATGCTTAAAAGTAAAATAAATATACATAGTGCGCCTAATATCCATTACTTACGAAAAAGCTGCAAATGAGCTGATGACCTGGAATACCTAGACGGATCTTCATAAGCTATAGATAAGAACCACTTCGATCGCATCATCTTTCAAACAAAAAAAACCGAATCAAAATCCGTCTATCCGTTGAAGAGCATAGACACGTCAAACTTATAGCACCCCTCGTTTTGCGTCGGTGGTTAATTGTTACGAATAGTAAAACTACAAAAATCGAATCCATCCATCCATTTATTACGCACCACAACGTGACTTAGTGATTTCTTTTTCGAAAGATAAATAATTATTGTGAAATGGGACATATGAATTTTTTAACATCATATTAGTAGTTTTGAGTTATAATAAATATTGTATATTTTGGAACGAAGTTCCTTATTGCGCGTTGTGAATGGGGGCTAGACGGAAAAAATTCTTACGAAAATGTTGTCACGACACTTTTTGCTCTGTGGTCTAGCGGTTCAGTAGTTGGACTTGACTGCATGAGGACGGGATCCGGGACGGGTTCGAATCCCGGGTCGGACAATTTTTTAAATTTATTTTTTATTTTTCATTTTCTATTTTTTTATTATCATTTTCATTTTTATTATTATTTTTTTTTTTTATATTTCTATTTTCTTTTTTTATTTCATGTTTCTCTGTCTGTCTCTCTCTATAATAGAGATAGAGTTTACTAGAGATTGATAGAGATTGAGAGAGAGAGGGGGGAGAGAGAATTTCGTTCCATCCGGGTGTCCCTTGACACCTCTCAACTTTTTTTTGTTTTAAAATTATCAAGTGTAACCCAAAAGCCACTGATCAAATAATGAAAATAATGATGCGGGTCGATTTGTTACCTTATTTTTTAAAAAAACAAAATTTAATCGGTTCGTAATTGGCTGAGTTATGAATAGGAACATTTAGGACATCCAGTCAGATAATACTAGTTGCTCGCAATATGTCCCTAATTTGTGTTTGCTACTACGGAATCCTTCATGAACCTCGGGCTGAGCACTATGCTCGGCCCACAAAGTTCGGTGAAGTTGCAAAAAATCGCAAGATTAGCAACAAGTTAGTCATTAAAAAAAAATATTCATGAACGAGTACAACTCGCACTTGGCCACTTTTTCTCTCCTTGAGTTTTTTAAGACCGCAATTAAAATTAAAATGCAAATATGTGCATTATGTGTGTGTGTGTGTGAAGTACATGGGACAAACTAAAGATTTTGCACTTCTAGCTGACCGAAACTATTTGAATTTCGAATGTTATATTTTTAAAACGTTACAATCTTCTTAGTAATAAAAAAAAAAATTGGCGGGAAATAATTTGTCAATAATTTATCATACATCAAAGTTCTACGTACGAAACGAAAATGGAATTAAGTCGAAAGGTCTAGCGGTTCAGTTGTTGGACTTGACTGCATAAGGTCCCAGGTTCGAATCCCGGGTCGGGCAACAAAAAGAAAATCGGGTTTTTCTAATTATTTCTAATTTTCTAATTAAAACAAAATGTTGCTCGAGATTGGGAATGTGCCCGGTTGACGATAGGCTTGCCACCTATCACATTGTGGGAGTTAGTGTCTTCGGCTAGTCGAGGATGCCCTGGTGGTGCCTCTGCCTACCTCTTCGGGGATATGATATATCTTCTTTTAACACACTACTATACGGCACTGTTGTTGAAACTTATTTTTTATATTAATATCTGTTTTGCAATAGCAACAATGTTTAATTATATTTCACTTCTGGCTGTCACGGTTCCATTTATACAAATATCTATTTGCAAAAAAATGTTTTAAATATTTTATATGTGACCATTAAGAAGGTGTTGAATTTTATAATTAAATATGGCCCTTAATATTTACTACCAGAACATCCGCGGTTTGCGCTCTAAAACCAGTATGTTTTTGCGAAATGTCTAACTTTATTGCTGTAACGGAAACGTGGCTTCTGGATTTCGATTTTGAATAATTCAAAACGTATTTTGCGATATCGACTTTTACCCCACGCCAACACGGATTTTTGAAATCTCGCTCCACTACTTCTAATCTTGCATTGTTTACGGATGTAATAACTTCTAATATAGAAAAAGGCTTCTGATTCGATGTTGTATACACCGACTACAGTAAAGCGTTCGATGGTATTAATACATCTGAATTATTTCCTGATAATTACACGGTCTGGAGAAGAGACCGTAACCTTGCCCGGACTCGTCAGTCGAAAGGTGGGGGTGTCCTTATAGCAGTGCGTAAGGACATTTGCATTGTCTTAAGAGATGAATTTAACTCATCTGCCGAAGACATTTGGATAACTTTGAGTATTCAAAAAAACAAGTCCAGTATGCGTTATAAGTTGCATTTTTGCTGCGTTTGTCTTTGTGCTGAACACAACAGTTTGTCATTCTCTAAGCAGCTTGGTAATCATTTAGAAAACGTCATATTGGCTACTCAAAATAGTCCTTTAGACAAATTTGTTGTATTAGGTGACTATAATATTAGTGGTATTCAATGGTCGTTGATTAATGATATTTCTCACTCTGTGAATGTTTCTGCTAATTCGTCCTTACATACACAACTAAATGACTCAATGAATATTTGTAATTTTGACCAATATAATATAATTGTAAATAAATTTGGTAAAATTTTAGATTTAGTTTTTTTCAAATAAAATAGTATCAGTCTCTTAAGCCTTAGATTACCTAGTACCAGAGGATCCTCACCACCCTCCCTTATGTATTTTAGCCGAATTTTTAGAATTTCATGCTTTAGATCCTATGCCAAGTAATAAATACATTTTTTCACAGGGTGATTATCTATCTATTAGCAATCACCTTGATGAAATCTCTTGGTCCGAAATGTTAAATTGCAAGTCACTAGATGATTCTATCGCATTTTTCTATGACAAACTTTATTATCTTCGCGACAAATTCGTTCCATGGAAGTCACGTGTACCTAGTAAATACCCGGTGTACTAAGTCTCTTATGAAGATTATTAAAGAGAAAAATAAATATCATTAGAAATATAAAATATATGGCAATTTGACTGATCACCTGACGTTTAACTTATTACGACACAGAGTTAAAAAGACTGAAAAAAGTGCTTTAAAACTTATACATCTTCAATCGAAAGTTTTTTTTTTAAATCACAAATCAAAAATTAGTGAAAATCCTAAAGTATTCTGGACCTATATGAAATCGTTACGCAAAACTAAGTCGATTCCTAGTACAATTAAATATGACCAGCAGTCATCGTCATCTGTAAAAGGCATAAGTAACCTATTCTCTGAATATATTTTTACGACGTTTCTCAATCCATCCGTACCTGATACATCACACATATCTCACAGTTATCCTAATACGACAGCATTTATCAGTAAAATTATAATTGACGATAAAATCGTTTTAACCATCTTAAAATCTCTGGAAGTTAATAAATCACCTGGACCAGACAATATTCCAGCCTATTTCATTGTAAAATGTGCTCAAAGCTTAGTCCTTCCTTTAGTAATTTTATATCACAAATCACTAAATGAAGGTGTGGTACCGTCAATATGGAAAAAGGCGTTTGTCACTCCAATTCATAAAAAAGGAGCTGCTTCTGATGTTACTAATTACAGACCAATTTCCAAACTCTGTATCTTTTCCAAGATACTTGAGCGTATAATCTATGACCAAACGTATTTTGCGATATCAACTTTTACCCCACGCCAACACGGATTTTTGAAATCTCACTCCACTGCTTATAATCTTGCATTGTTTACGGATGTAATAACTTCTAATATAGAAAAAGGTTTCTAATTCGATGTTTTATACACCGACTACAGTAAAGCGTTCGATCGTATTGATAATGGTATTTTGTTTAACACACTCGCTAAGGCAAGACAATTAGTAAGTATTGACGGTGATCTTCTTCGCTGGTTTACTTCTTACGTACGGATTCGTAGTCAAGCAGTTGTTCTCAACGGTTTCACATCAAATTGGATTCAAATTTCATCAGGCGTCCCCCAAGGCTCTCTTTTAGGTCCGTTACTGTTTGTAATATTCATAA
>NJDC01006536.1:130757-145862 GCA_002245475.1 Calephelis virginiensis | reverse complement strand
TATACAACACACGACGTTTGCTTTCATCACGATCGTGGACCATCTAAAGAGAACGTTTAAATTGTTTCTCGATGTTAATAAATTTTAAACAGATAAACCTGTACATCTCGAGCTCAGAGTTGAAAAAACAACAAACATGAGTACAGAATCCAGACGAAAAAAGTAGTCGTGCAACATTTCACAAGGAACAACGGCCCGTTGCACTCTTATTGTGTGCCTAACAATATCCAATGGCTCACAACGCTATAGAAATAACCTACACTCTATCAATTTTAATTAAAATTGTAATTCATTTTTAGACTACACGGGATATTTTCCTCTTTTTTGTCTACTAATTTTTATAAAGAAGTAGGTGTTTACGAACCTTGGAACCAAGTTTGAGAATTATTTTTTTTGTTTTGAACTACTTTCCAAGTTAATGTTGTCAATTAAATGTTTCTTTATTTCAAAATATGAAGACCCAGCAAGGTTTTTTCATACTTTATTAATGTATACCTAGTTAATTTAGGTACTTTTTTGTTTACTTATACTATGGTAATATAATACTTAAATTGATATTGTTGCAGTTTTGTAGCGACAGAATTATTTCTGCGTTTGTAAATAAACTAAAATTGGTTAATATTATAGTAAATTTTTGTTTAGGTCAATTTTGAGTGCTTTGTACCGAAAGTCATTTTTTGCTGACTTTTTCATTTCGATGTCTATTATTAAAATATGTGTTGATGTTATCATTTACTAGAGGTTATGGATCCAAACATTTCAAATGTATCTTATGAGGACCAATTTGTTACTGGTATAAGTTAATTTATTAATGTACTTATCTACCTATGTATTAGTTTTACAACTGCTGCTGGTCTTTTAAATAAAAAGGGCTTTTTGTTCGAGTTCAGTAGAACTTACTTAGTAATGTTTAATTATATTTATTATACTTGTTCATTTGTTTGTTGGTTACTGCGTTACGAAAAACTACTGATTTCATTTGTTACGCTTTTACTAATGAAAAGTTAGCAGTTTTGCTTAATTTATAAGGCAATCTTAATATAAGTCCAAACCAACAGTTCCTACAGAGAATTACGTATTTTTATCATTGTATGTTTTTTCCGCTAGGTTTAGAAAAGCTGCACTTAATAATATTTTCTGTAATGAAATACAAAAACGTATCTTTATTGCTTCAATAAACAACAATTAGACGAGTTAGTACAATCGAAAATCATAGTTTTAAGTGTTACAATAATATCGGCTCCACAAACCGAGAGGGAGGGGTCGCAAACAGGTTATGACCCCGACAAGTGACTTGCCCGAAGCAACGAGTGAAACCACAATGGTAGACCTCTTTATCCTTAATAACCTTCGTCTGACGCTCACCATTACTATTATATCCAAAAGCACAGAGCTCATTCTAAACTGGCCGCGTCGTTGGCTTGTTTCTTTCTATTTTCGTTTACGACGAGATTGAAAATAAATAACATTACAATGCAGGTTTAATATGAAAAAAAATTAGTTATTTTTAGAAATATTTAACTTTTATTATCATATTTAACATTAATGTAAGTACAATAATTCTAACATTATCTTGCAAATAAGTAACAGGAAGGGTAATTGCAAAGAAAATTATTTGTGAAATATGTGTATTTATTGTTTTATGGCAAAAAGTGGAAAACTAACTCGCGTCTCTTTTGATAATAAAAATAACATTGCTCATAGACAAATGTGTTGCTTTTGTAGGATATTGGCCACGTGTGCAAGCCTACCGATTACCTTACCTTCCAGCAAGAGTTCGTCATTGATGTAAACTTGACGTTATGGTAGCAGGATTAGCATAGGTGGTAACATTCTGGGCGAGCTGCTGCATATCAGTCTAAAAAAGTGTCTTCACGTCCATATCCCCGAAGAGGTAGGCAGAGGTACAACCAAGGCAACCACGACTAGCCGAAGACACTAAGTCCCACAATGTGATAGGTGGCAAGCCTATCGCCAACCGGCCACATATCCAATCCCAAGCAACATTTGTTTTATTTAGAAAATTAAAAAAGCCCGAGACGTCATGCAGTCAAGTCCAACACCTGAACCGCTAGACCACAGAGGCGATTCTACCATACTTTTATAACTGAGAGTCTACCATATTTTTATAACTGAGTGGACCAGCGGAATAAACCAGAAACCTAACTAGCAAGCCAGTGAGTCGTCAAAACCAGAACATTTTAAGTGGGTGTAACAAATAATAACAAAATGAATTTCTTTCAAACAAAAAAAAATCGCATATCCTTCGGATGGACCGCAGTACTCCTCTAGGAGTTAGGATGCCATAGACAGATACACATAGATAACTTACAATATCTCTATGTTGATACTACCTGTCTACCCCGTAAGGAACTTGGCGTGAAGATATGTGTCTTTGACAATTTGTAAATGCTTTTTTTTGTGAACACGTCTGACTAAGAAAACAGTGTATTAATATTTTTTCCAAACATAATCAGCCAGGAAAAAATGAGAGATTGATGTATGAAAGTATGTAAGAATGGATACGTATGACATTAATTGGTTCGATGCATCGGCACTACAAAGAACGTAATTGTTAGTATTAAAAAAAAACAATTGTACTGTTCCAAATAATTTTGATTATTATATTAGTCTTACTAAGTATTTGCTTATTACGGCACCAAAAGGGCTAAATATTATAATTTCAATATTAAAATAATTACTAAGATAAGGCATAAGCATATTCAATGCGTGAGACTTTTTTCGCTATAAATTATGTATGTGTAAATGTGTCCGCATTTTTACGGGATTCGTCTGATACAATCAAGTGGATTTGGTACATGGACAGGTTACAGAACAGATACGGATATAGATTAAATTTTATCCAATTAGTTTAAATATATTTCAAAGGTTACAAAAAATTTGCTATTATTGTAAATTAAATGTAAAAAAATATACTTTATCACAAAACAAATTACACAAACATTAAAAAAACAAATGAATATTCTCAACAAAAATAAATAACTTTAAACAAATTAAGCGATCTATCACAAAAATTGGTAAATTAAAAGCTAATGGCTCTTCAACATACTTCAGCCAATCAACAACCATTTACTGTGTAAATGTTATCAAAATAAATGCAATAAATACCCAGATTCCAAAATACAGATATCTAATATCATTACAGAAATAGTAAGTAGGTCCGGAATTGAACATACATCTTGTTGAAGAAACTTGTTTGGTGACATGTGTGGAAAAAAGGTGCTTATTTCTACAACCAAAGATTTTTTCCAACCAACCAAAAAATGTGGATCACTTTTCTTATAATTGTAATCAGACACTGTGATGATTATTAATGGGCGATTGGGTCTTCACATCTAAAGTCATTCGAATTTGTAATATCGTTCAACCTTATCAATAAATAAATTTTATTCACATCGTTTGTTTAATATGGCTGGACGTATGGCCATAATAATATGAAAAGCCGGAGGCTGTTTTAATCTTGTTTCACGAATAACAATACCGCGATTTGTTTAGTTGTTTTTTCCGCATAACTAAACGAATATATTTCCACTATTACCACATAATACTCCATTGTTCTTTAGTCCCCTGATATTTCTCCAACATTTTTGTTTCTTCGATACTATTTCAAAGAATAAATTGTTTTAAATCTAATTTATTTATAACGAGTGTTACGAATTTATACTATCTTTGTAAAATCATATAATCGCAGATGTACAAGTCAAAGAATGGTGACGCATGGTGGTGGGATGAGGAGGTGAAAGCCTCCATTTGAAAGAAAGAGGAAAGCCTGGCTAGACTATGTGCTACTATCGAATGATAGTATGACAGAAGTCAAGAACGAAACGCACCTACCGTTGTTGTAAGAATACCACTCGACGAAACACTTAATGAAAAAGAAGCGCAAAAGAGAAAGATATGAAACTGATCGAGAGGATGGCCAACAACTTTGAGAGGAAATCAAACTCTTTTGGAGGTAAATGAAGAAGTATCAGAGTCGTTTATCTCCCTAGATGAAAAATGAATAGAATTAAGTCAAAGAGTGTTGATATTCTTGAAAGCACGGATGACGTGTTAAAACGGTGGAGTGAATTTTGTTAAGATATGTATGAATATGTCCAGGAAGCTGCCGTTGGGTCTGAGTACTCAAATGGCTCAGAAATAGCGGATGCACGCGATGGCACCAAGATGGCAGAAGTTGAATGAGCGAATGGAAGTATGAAATATGGTAAGGCTGCGGGAGTAGATATGGTTACAGCTGAGATGATCAAGCTTGGTGGTAATGCCGTGCGCGACTCTTTCCCTCCTTATAGCAAATGTTGGAAGACCAGCAGAGTACCCGAAGACTGGCGGCGTGCTGTCATTGTGCTCTTGTATAAAAGTAAAGGCTTACGAATCGAGTGCACTAGTTACAGGGCCAACAGTTTGATCAGTTTAGCATCAAAAGTGTATGGAAAAATAGTTGAAAGGCGGATGCAAGGGATGTCCGATGGAATGTTGTGGGAGGCTCAAGGCCGTTTCAGGTCTAGAAGAGGATGTACGGATCAGTACGGATCAATATGGCATCCCCATTTGGGGAAATTCTGTAGATTTAATTAGAATCTTTAGAGTTCAAAAGAAGTGTATAAGAGCGATATGTAATGTTAATCAGGTACATTAATGCAAACCATTTTTTAAGTCAGTCAACATTTTACCTTTACCTTGTTTATATATTCTTGCAGTATGTGTATTTGTTAAAAAACGCCATCATTTGTTTCAAACAAATGCTGAAGTGTTAGGGAATTCACATTTAAAAAATAGTGAAAAGTTGCATGTGCCTTGCCAAAGACTTAATATCTATAAAAATAATGAATATTGCATGTCCATTCGTGTATATAATCAAATACCTGATAGTTTAAAATCATTGCCTCTAAAAAGATTTCGAAAAAAGCTTTTCGACTGGCTTTTAGATAAAACGTATTATAGTGTAAATGACTTCATTCATTCAAGGATTAATTGATAATATACATATAAATATTAAAAAATATAAATATGAATGTCTTGGTTGCCGAGGAGTTTGTTTCGCCGTCTCTTCTCCTGTCTGGATAGGTTTGGAAACGATGGTAGTGTATGGTAGATAGGGGAAAACTCGATCGTTAAATTTTTTCTTAAATTAATAAGTGCTAACCTAGTAGTAAATATATTTAAATGAATTTAAATGTTAAAATATATAAATAATAAAAATAAAAAATACAACATATTTAATTAAGTTAGATATTTCCACACCACAATGTGGTAGAATGTGTTGGTATGAATAAGTATTCTGTAACAACTTTTAAACACACATATTCCGTAAATAAATTTCATTTCATTTCAGGTGTTTCCGCTCCGCAATATTGCGGAGAAGCATCTGATTGTGAGACAAAAGGTGTTTTGTGGTTTTGTGGATCTTGAAGAAGCATTTGATAGAGTTGTACGTTCCCGACGTTGGGACATTTAACAAGGACGAAAGGGTAATGAACGTGGAGGAAGTCAGAAAGGTCTGCAAGGATCGTGAGATTTGGTACTCGATACTCTCTGTCTACTGTAAGGGATTTGGCGTGAAGATATGCATGCATGTATGTCTGTGTAATTACAGACCCATGATAAGGATATCTAATTCCTTTTTAAGACGCTTTTTCTGACTTCGTAGGTATATTTGTAAGGGGATCTTATATTGTGTTTTTCAATGTCTTTAATAGGTAGGATTGGATTGAAACTTTACATACTTGTCAAGAGGTCAGTACCACACAGTATTTTAAATAAAATCCAGATATCATGATCTCTTCAGGATCTGACGCCATAACCAAAATTTAGAGATTACGTCGCTTGTGCTGCGTTAACATATCTATACCTTACGTTAACGTCGTATATGGATTGACAAAGTCGTTTCCCTTTAAAAAAGTCAGTAACATCATATAAAACTTTAAAGTTTGCTCACTATAACCTTTTTCATGGTTATATCAGGTTATAATAATGCGTTATTTGCTAAGATGTTTTAAAAAAATGGAAAACCTTATCCGAATTTTTATTCATGACAACTATTTGATAAAATTAACTATTTGACTTTGAACGAAATTGCCCTTTGAAATTGCCCTTGGCATGATTTTATTTTGTTGCATATCTTAGAAAATATTATAGTTTTAAAAGAACCCCACATGAAATTAAAGAACCCCGCGCGTATTTGTGATAGTACAAAGTGAGCAGTTATTACTAATGAGGAAAGAAGGATCTTAATGCCTGGCGGCAGGAAGATGTCACTTCGAATTTTACGCTTTCTTGTGTATTTAATTTTAAGGAAATTTGTCTGCTTTATTTCCATTTAATACTAAAAGAAATATTGATAAGAAATATTAAATTTTATAAATGTAGGTAATACCTAATTTAGTATGATGTTCGTAGTAATGCACTTGTCGTTAAAAACTAAAACTAAAAACACAAAAATAGATAAAACCATGGAGATAATCAGTAGAGTAATAAGCAGACGTTTTATATCTAGCTGAACAAAAAAGAAGAAAATAAATTTCTATAAGTTCAAATAATAAAATTGAGTGACTAAGAAATAAATATTGGGAACAAACACCTAATGCGTTTTTAAGATAAAATGTCATTTCTAAATAACAATATTCTAAATTAAATTTTAAGGTTTTTTTTCAGCTAGATAAAAAAGCGTCTTCTTTTTATTTTTTAAACTACATATTATTTATGGAGATTAACCTTATATTTGTTACAAGACAAATTCTAAATCTCTATTAGCCAAGTTCTTGAAAATAATTACATGTTTTTATTTTATTTTAATATACGTGTAAAACGTTTTTGCAACAAGTGTGCAAACAAGCGATTTCCACTTGTAATAAAATTTAGTTTACTTGTTGAACAAATATTACAGTTAAACTTATACCTGTTTATGAGAAACAAGGTTTTTGCATTGCAATCTGTCAGGGAATCCCTACAATTACCAATCATCGTCTTTGTGAAGCAATTTGGAGTATGCGTGAAAAAATTCCTTAGATAGGAACGTAGCGCATGTTTACTGTAAACGGCCATCGAACACTACGTGCTCGCCATCTGGTGGCTATCAAAGAATTTAAGAAAATAAACTATTTTTGAAAATAAACAAATGCCCCGTCAAACACGAAGAGCGTTCATGAAATCAAAGATTTGTTGTTACAAGGTTTAACTCACGATATTATTGTACGATTCTATGATATTATTGTAGATTTACATTTGTTGAAAAGAGGTCGACTCATGAAAACACTGGTTGGATATTGTGGGACAAGCTGTGTATTAATCCACTCATTAGAAATGCCAGATTTGATTCTGTACTCACTTGACAGATATCGTACGCAGAAGACAAGTAAGAGAAGGGAAGCAGAACTCTGTTTCTCACGGCCAAACGTGAAAAAGAATTTAGATTTCTCACTGCTGCGAAGTTTACTAAAAATATTTAATGCCAGAATAACACGTTTTTTTATTTTATTAACCTAATAAAATTATGTTGCTTAATGTAGCACAATGCCTTCCATTATTGATAGAGCTTTAAGAGCAACGCATCTTTGGTATCTAGAGGCTGTCTATTTTTTTACTATGAACTTGAACTTATGAACTTTTTTACTATTCTGCCTTCCTATTCAATGCAATTTCATAGAAATTAAGACGGCTAGAATGACAGCAATTATTTCGATCGCCGCTACTCTAACAACTTCACTAACTTCTTATTATAACGTTATGAGTTAACATAATAGTGTAGAGTATTTAAATTATGAAGTTTGGCTTTACACTTTTACTCTTTTTACATTTTATACTTTTATTTTTAAATTGGCTGACCTAATTTAAATTTAAGCGAAATGATCAATTTGTGAAATAACAACTCTATATTGATCTTTGGATAAATACATTTGGATATCCGAAGCTTGACGAATATAGCCGAAGCGCATAATTTAAATAGTACTACTGTACCTCTTATATTTTGAGTATAAAACCAACCTTAACATGTTATTAGCGACTAGCAGATTTTAATTGTTTTTGACATAACTTAAAAAAAATCCGTATAAAAATCGGCACAGATTTTCAAAAGTTATGAACACATACACGCCACGGTAAACTTACAGCTCCCTTCTTTTCAGTCAGGGTTTAAAACATACATTTTATGACTACTTCACATACCTACCTACCTAATCGTCATTTGTATGCTTTAAATCCTAAAACTTACTTAAACATACTCGTGGTCGCCCGTTGGTCGAAATTCCATACTATAATAAATTTATTCCATACTATAATAAATCTTGTTAATAAGAACGCCATCTTCATTTCTCAAGACCAACTACTTTGTTTCCAAACTTTTTAGTGCGCCATCTGTGATCTTTTATCGTTATCATCACTATATTTGTTTGCGTGTGTCAAATGCATGGTAGTGTGGGTAATGTTTTATTTATTGATTAAATGATTAAATTGAATAAATTATTAAATTTATAAGCATTATTACTTAAAAAATATTAGCGTTCTGCACTTCTCCTACACATAAACTATAATTGTGCTAAATATTATGCTCCTGCGCAATTTTCGTAAAAAGGGGTCCAAAGTTTTCGTATCACGTATTAATAATATATAGATTATTTGAATCAAACAGAAACACTATAGACATTATACTATCTAGAATTTACGTGACTTTCAATTTTAAAATTTGAATTTTAATGTATAAAAATCTTTTAAAAAGTATATCTTCTTATATATAAAATTCCCGTGTCACAATGTTAGTCTGCATACTCCTTCGAAACGGCTTGACCGATTCCTCTGAAATTTGGTAAGCGTATTGGGTAGGTCTGAGAATCGGCTAACATCTATTTTTCGTACCCCTAAGTGATAAGGGTGACTCACCCCAATTTTTTAAATAAATCACATTAAAAATATAGCAGAACAACGTCTGCGGGGTCAGCTAGTATAAATATAAAAGTATATTTTAGTTCTTAATTACGCGACATACCTAATTTAGTAAAACTGTAAAAATCCGACTTCAATACATTATACCTCGAAATTTGACAATTATGTTTTCGAAATATACCTACTTGCTAATAATTTTGATACGATCCCTTTGGTCGCCATCCGATAAGTGGTTTTTGAGTTACCTGTACTTAATAATGCGCAACTCTTCATGAGGGAACCACGACGACATCGTGTCACGAATTTATGCATTACTAAGTAGGTATCTTCACGCCCATATCCCCGAAGAGGTAGGCAGAGGTACAACCAAGGCACCCACGACTAGCCGAAGACACTAAGTCCCACAATGTGATAGGTGGCAAGCCTATCGCCAACCGGGCACATTTCCAATCCCGACCAACATATTTTTTTTAATCAGAAAATTGGAATAATCCAATTTTCTTTATGTTGGTCGACCCGGGATTCGAACCCAGGACCTCATGCACTCAAGTCCAACACCCGGACCGCTAGACCACAGAGGCGATTTACTAAGTAGGTATAACTTAAATACCACAAAGTCGCCTCTGTGGTCTAGCGGTTCAGTTGTTGGACTAGACTGCGTGAGGTCCCGGGTTCAAATCCCGAGTCGGGCAATAAAAAGGAAATTGGGGGTTCTCAATAAATAAATAAAATTTTCTAATAAAAAAAATGTTGCTGTTGATTGGAAATGTGCCCGGTTGGCGATAGGCTTGCCACCTACCTATCACATTGTGGGACTTAGTATCTTCAGCTAGTCGTGGGCGCCCTGGTTGTACCTCTGCCTACCGCTTCGGGGATATGGGCGTGAAGATGCTTTTCAAAAACCAAGCAGATGTAGGTAGGTAGTTCATTTTTATACAGATTCAAATCGAAATCAAGATCAAAAGAACCATTTTAACCTCCACCTTTTTAGAGAAGGTTAAGAATCCAGATAAATAAAAATCAGGAATAATTTACAAGTTTTGCACCACAAAGTAGAATATGCACCAATTAGTAAGTTATCGAATTAAATTTCAGTCTTCCTACCTATTTAACGCTACGCTAGGCCGGTAATATAAATATTATTTAGTCTCAGCGACGTGTATACAAAAATGAAAATAAAAGAGACTAAAAATTGTGGAACCGGTCTCGGGCATCGTGGCTCGGAGATCGTCGGAGGAGTGACCTCAGTTGGCCTTGACAGCTGTGGCCACTCCAGCCAGCGCGCGCCTCTCTGTTGATTCAACCACTAATAACTTCACAACAGCATTATGAAGCCCTCAATGCGTTACGACAATGTCAATATCTATGTCACAGGGAAATTATGACAACGGAAATCTGTTCAAATTCTTAAGGTGATCACTTCGAAGATGAATTTTTTCGGTATGGTTGGTGAATAAGCGATTGAAGTCCACAGAAATTATGAAAATGGAAATGGCTTTGAATTCCTGAGATGATCACTTCGAAGATACCTGTGGATTAATTAATTAATTAGAGATTAAATAATTAGATTAACTAATTTATTGATTAATAAATGATTAGATTAATTATATATCAGAGTAAACTATCGGGTAAAGTCGAGGACTAAAGCAAGAGTTTTATTACCTTATTTAGAATACCTTCTTTTTAATTTTCAGTAACTGTGTGATCATATTTTGAAAAAAAGCTATTCTAAATAGTTATAAAAAAGTCTTATTCTAAAGTTAAAGAAGGCAGACTGGTGTCAAGAAATCACTCTTCTCATAAATCATGAAGGTTCCAACAATATAGTTGTCCATTAAATAGGTAGGTTAAATTGGTGTGAATTTCCTAGCGAAAGTAGGTAATATAAAATACTGTGTTTGAAAAGTTAAAATAGTTGATGTAAAAACCATAAAAGCATTTTGTATTTTTTTGGAATAAACTAAGCTATTAAATTTTGAGTTGGGCTAATCATCGATACCGAAATTTAAACTATTCTACCAAATAAAAAGTAATTTATAAACTCAAAGCCAAAAATAATGGTTTGTAAATATTCTTTTCCGTTGAGTCAAATTGTGTATAGGTATTAATCTAATTAAAAGGCCGTAGTTTTTGTACATTGAGGTAAATAAATGACAGTTTTTACCTAAACATACTAAAATTACTTATCACTGGACAACTTTCTACTTTATTATGTATCGTATCTACCTCGAACGTTTACTACTTCGTCTATATTAAAGGCTTAAACAAATCTCTAATTTCATTATGTTCCTGTGACAAATATACGAGCAGAACGAAACATGTCGTCAAAACGAAATTTATGGCGGCCTATTTGTCTTTATAATTATGAACAAAACTTGTAAGTTGTAGTTCGCAGGGCTTTCATGTTTTCCTATCTAGTTCTTCCTGTTCGCTGCTGGTGAAATAAATTAATGTTGTTCTACATTTAGCCTTATCAATTGTAGATAAAGTAAAATTCGACGATAAATTCCTTTGTAAACCATTAGTAGTTTTAATTTAATTATCATTCTCGGTAGAAATTTCTGTGTTTAAGTGCTGCGACTGAAATATGTAGATATAACTACACTACCTATATGTACCTATATGTACCTATATGTAAAGTTAGTATACCTATTCATTTATTGCTCAAATTAAGTTATATGCAATATATAAAGTCCATGAATTAAACGCCTATTAAAAGTATCTATATTTTTTTTCTAATAATATATTGGAGATTAGATTAGCCTCTCAACTCTTATGTTTGGCGATATTGCTTAAGCTGGCTAGTCAACAAACTGTAAACAGTAGCCTCTACTCTACACTAGCCCTAACTTTGTGTCCGTATCTCTGGGTGGGTTATGCTAGATAAGCTTTTGTAGACCGCATCTAACATACTCCTACCTTTTGACTACATCAAACAGCAACTCGAATCGAAGGTAAGAGATGTCTATTTGACCAGATTAATCGTTTGACATTGCGTGGAGTTATTGCAATGATCTTAAGACCATTTACATAGTCCTAATAACAATTCATATTTTTAAAGAAAGAAACACTTGTACTGTTTTACTTATCACTTATAATTTATTACTTTGTAATTAGTAGCCTACCGGTTTCGCTTATACAGCATCATCAGGGCTAAAACTTAAACTCAAACTCAACTCAAACTTAAAAATATGAATATTTGGAAGTTTTACCAAGCGCCGACGATGGAAAATATCAAATATACCTAATAACAATGTATTTGATTTTCAAAACCGAGTGTTAACACGGAAAAACCATTTCACTTCAAGTTTATGTATGCGTAAGAACTCACGCACGCATGCACGCACGCACGTATACGCACGCATGTTTACACGCACACATTTACGCATGTAGGCGCGCACATGGCACTAATAATACTGATAATACTAATACCTAATTCCCAGCAATAAAAGGATAGATCATAGACCACGTTGAAATTTCGCTAGAACAAACATATTTGTCATGATTGGCTGAGCAGCATCATATCGGCGGGACAATGGGCATTCCTAAGCGGGCGGGCGGCTGAGCCCGGGGGGAGGGGGGTGCGTACCCAGGACCGTGATATCATGGCCCCGCGATGCCATGACATGGACTATTTAATTTCGTAACATAAAACCGTAATTGCTTCATAGCATTCTCATGTAAAATATATCTTTTTTTATTAAACAATTTACACCTCATTTCCGTGGCATAATTTTAACACGTATTTTATCTCGTGTTTTATTATTATATAAAACAAGATAATGTCTTGTCTGGTTGTAATTTTACGACCTTTTAACACTTGTATGTTCCGAGAGCGAGTTCTCAGTAGGTGTTCGGATAAAGTTGCAATTTACTTGTATGTAATTGAGTTTAACTTCGTGTGATATATAGTAGTATATAGCAGAAAACTACATCAAAATTAGGTTAAAGACAAAAAAAATATATTAAAAGGTGTTGATAAACTGGTTTTTGTAATTTAGTACCATTATTTTGCTATTAGTACTATTAGAAGATAAACTTGTAACATATAGACAGACAGACACACACACACCTTTACGCCAAGTCCAGTACATGGTAGGCAGAGAGCATCGAGTCTCTTAGTTTCGAAGTTACAGTGGGTGACACACATTTTACCACTTTGAAGTGTCGATCATTCAGTTTAGAAAAAAATGATTATTGAAACCTCAATATTATCTCGGAAGATCTATGCATAGATACCCTGAACTTAAAGATTTGATAAAAAAAAATAGTTCTAAGTATGGTAAAATTTGTTGTTATTTTTCTGTTTTTGTTTGAAAATATTAATGCGGTTTACAGAATTCATCTACTTACCAAGAGTATAGCTTTTAACTTTACGGAAAAGGTGGCTCTGATATACGTATAGACATGATGATTCTATAAGGGTTCCGTTTTTTAGCCTTTGGATACGGAACCCTAAAAAGTTAAACATATTTTTATTATCTACCAAGTATTTGTCTTTCAGGATAGATATGAAAGTTGCAGTTTTACTTGAAATTGCCTTAAGCCGATTCCGTCCCTTAGAAGTTCACTCTTTCTTTTTGCCCAAGTCAAATTTCTATAAAAAATTGATAGAAGAAGGCGTTACTTTGCTTGAATCCATACTTAAATCCAAATAAAGCTATTTAATTTGCAATATCCCGCCAAAAAATGTATACGTATTATGGCGTGGCAAAACAGGCAAAATAGTGCGCTGTGAATGAATAGGACTTACCGGAAGCTAAAACTCCCGAATATATCCAGTTCCACACAACACACACCACTAAACTGTTTTATTAGCACCAACACTATACATACTACTAAAAACTCAACGTACGTCTCGCTTCGTAACCGAAGCATCATTAAGGGAATTCGACTGTACTCCGCGAAGGTCGAGCAGATACTTTGCTGGATATATTTGGGAGCTTTCGGTAAGTCCAATTCATTCACAGCGCACTATATTGCCTGTTTTGTCACGTCATAATACGTATACATTTTTTGGCGGGAAATTGCAAATTAAATAATTTTATTTGGATTCAAATGTTTATAAGTTATTTTTCCTCTTGTATTGACGGTATTGGTTTCTTTTTCCAGTAAACATTCTTTCCCTTTTCCTTTTTTTGGGTACTACATAAATTTAAATAAAAAAAGCAAAAATGCTAGGAATTGATTGCTTCTCGTACCGATCGTTCAAAAAGTTTATAGATAACTAGCATTACGTTATTTGCAAGCTACATTATCTAAAAAGGGAAACAGATATTTTACGTTTCTTAACAACTCAGATTTTCCATTTCATCGATTTTGTCTTAAGGCTTTTACCGTAGTAAATCTTTGCCACGTTCACGCCACGCACGTAACGTCATTGGTTAGGCGACCTGAATTACTACCATTGGGAATCCTGTCTGCTTGTTTGCCTTCCAGTGGCATAAAAACATATTTATTTAAAATGAAATAAATGTAAAACCACATGCTTGTCACTGTCGGGGATCGAACCCAAACGGTCGCGACCGTTAAACGCAAGCAATAACAATTTGACTGAAACTTTTTTAATTAATATCTACACAAAATCAACTCGCTATTAAAATAACAAAATCTGATACGAAATTAATATTTCAAGAGGAAAGTTAAGGTATTCATGAGCGAAATGTTACATTTAATGAACACGTACCTAGTTTGTTTTATGTGCTGCCGACATAATTATGGCCAAAGAAACTTCTTATGTGGATGTATATATGTTGTATGTGAACAGTTTTATAATAAACTAGCTGTACCCCTGACTTCACTAGCAGCTGTCTGCGGGAAACGATAATTCTATTTTTATTAGTAAATCCACATGAATTGTAATAGATGGACAACTTTCGCATTTTTACTAATATTATAATTTCGAACACGAGCTTAAGTTGGTCTGTAAATTCAAATATTTCTCTTAATTCTGGATTTCAAGTTATTTGGTCAATTTAAATTCTTTTTTTGTCTGTAATTTTTGAACAACAAAACTTACCGGGCTGTCTGTAAAGCATATACAATAAAATAAATATAATAAAAAATACTTATAGGCCAGTTTACATTTTGACTTTGCATAGTTGAAAGGAGGATGCAAGGGATGTCTGATGGAACATTGTGGGAGGCTCAAGGCGGTTTCAGGTCTGGAAGAGGATGTACGGATCAAGTGTTTTCGCTCCGCAACAT
>NJDC01006536.1:76204-130677 GCA_002245475.1 Calephelis virginiensis | reverse complement strand
GAAACTTCTTATGTGGATGTATATATGTTGTATGTGAACAGTTTTATAATAAACTAGCTGTACCCCTGACTTCACTAGCAGCTGTCTGCGGGAAACGATAATTCTATTTTAATTAGTAAATCCACATGAATTGTACTAGATGGACAACTTTCGCATTTTTACTAATATTATATGTAGTTTGAATTTATTACTAATTTCGAACACGAGCTTAAGTTGGTCTGTAAATTCAAATATTTTTCTTAATTCCGGATTTCAAGTTATTTGGTCACATTAAATTCTTTTTTGTCTGTAATTTTTAAACAAAAAAACTTACCGGGCAGTCTGTAAAGCATATACAATAAAATAAATATAATGAAAAATACTTATAGGCCAGTTTACATTTTGACTTTTACCCCAATCCCTCTGAAAACCTCTTTAGTAAATGGAATGAAAGGTAGATAATAATCTTTCTCAGAATATAAAGTACCTACATGTCAAAGGGATTCGGCCTGATTCACGATCGGAACAGACCGACAAAAAATGTAAAAATGCTTGCTTGCTTGTCTGCTTTCCGATGTTTAGTCGGCTGATCCTATTTTGTTTAAATACATTTTCATTTTTGTGCAGTTTTATTGTATGTAGTATACAATGGTTTTCCTTGTTTGTACTGTCAGGTTTCACTTACTGATTTTTAAGTAATAACGTGCTGAGAACTTAATTCTTTTCATTAGTTTTTAAGGTAATCACAAATTTTAACCTAATACCTGCCGATATCTTACTTGCCTGAATACGTTTCAATTTTCACTTCGACTTTTTTTAAGTTACGATTATTTATTTATTTATATTTACTGACAACTTTATTGATTAAATAATGTTCAGTCTTGAATTTTGAATTTTTACTCAAATAGGTATCTAATTCACTAGATGCCAGAGTTTTACGACGAATCGGCGAGATCATTACCACCGCTTTAGTTACTCTCAGCTCTGGCTCAATGAAATTTGGTGCCCTAGGCAAAAGACGCCGCCCATTACAAAAATTACAAAAAACAAAACAAATCGCTTATGTATTTTAGAGAAAGGACCGAAATTTCATTTGTATAAATGTGTTTATTTATTATTATGTGTTTATATATTTATATTAATCATAAAATTGTGTGTGTACAACTACTTATTTGTGTGTATGTCTGTGTCATTAAGTGAGGTAAGGTATGTATATGATACGTATATGATATGTATGTCGTGCATTTGAGAAAAAAAAAAGAACCGAAACTAATTTAAAAAAGTTTCAATATTTCTTTCCGGATATTTCCTTAATTAAGACCATGCAGGCAGTCCACTAGTAGATAATCGACAACAAAAGTCTACAAGTTGAGCACCTCAACCGATTTCTTTACTTTTTTAAGTAATACCGTTGAGGAAGTAAATCAGACAGATAGTCATTAGTAAACTCCTTCACTAGTACAGTCACGTTTGGTAAAAAAAAAGTCAGCTAAGATAGTGCGTAATTGACTACACTAACGAGCACTGGATCAGACAGCTTGGTGAGAAGCCGAATTCGTAGCAGACAGTGTTTACTGGACCTGGATAGTGACTGGAACATGTCAGCGTTGTAGACTACGAAATACTGCGCGTGGAGAGTCCCAAACTTCATGAGCCGATCCTTTACCCCCACGGATCGTGATAAAGTCAAAGAACTCGTCAAAGCTTGTTGCTGAGAGAAAATTTAAAATTAATGAGAAAGTTTTTGGGCAGCTTAATAATGTAGTATTCAAGTGGACCGCCTTACGGAACCCACTAATTGGCTTGAATATACCAAAACCTACATTAATGGGTGCTTCCTCATTTTTGACATATCTAAGGCTTTGAGAAACATGTCTTGATGTCAGATATCTTGTAGAATAATAAATTTAGGATTTCGTGGAGACTGAGCTCTTTTCTATACGGGCTATGCACCGTCAGCTGTTATTAGAGTTCATTCGGGATAAACCTCCAGGAGGCGTTCGTTCCTGGTTGACTGGTTCGATAAGTGGCGCCTAAGAAGTTAACCCGAACAGAATGTATCACTGAGGTTACAAACCAAACATACAGGCACGACAAACTGCATAGATCTAGTCTCAGACCGGGTACCGACTTAATTTTTGGCAAAATTTTCCCATCGCAATTTTTTAACTAAATAAATATTTTTTAACAATGACATGTCGTTTGGGTCACACATATTATGAGTCACAAATAACTTAAGTTCTTATTTAGTCGTTAAACTTAAGCAAGAAATTTAACGCCTATTGAGGTCAGCTACGCACCATTATCACTTTTAGTCTCTTTTAGTCACTTTTAGTCTCGGGGCAGTAAAAAAAATACAAGTGACGTATTTTTTTTACTGTCCCAATGTAATCCGTTTGCTTGTTTGTATTTCAATCTCATAAAAATGTATTATATACGAATCCAGGCCCTTAGCCTCAGCACCACCACCGCTGCTACCACAGTTTGTATTAAAATTCCTTTGTAATACTTACACCATCAGATGATTAGGAAATAACCAGTCTCCAGCCATAATGTATGGTATTATAAGATTGTTCAAACCATAAACCGGTTTCCAGAGAAATTGTTAACTGTACTTAATGAGTCCGTAACCAAACATAATGTGGATTACGGGGAGTAAGTATCATTTATTAAAAGTATCTTCACGCCCATATCCCCGAAGAAGTAGGCAGAGGTACAACCAAGGCACCCACGACTAGCCGAAGACACTAAGTCCCACAATGTGATAGGTGGCAAGCCTATCGCCAACCGGGCACATTTCCAATCCCGACCAAAAATCCAATTTTCTTTATGTTGGCCGACCCGGGATTCGAACCCAGGACCTCATGCAGTCAAGTTCAACACCCGAACCGCTAGACCACAGAGGCGACTCATTTAGTACTTTAGTTTATATAGCTGAAGTGAATTTATACTGTCACTAAACACTTCTACTGCTCCACATCAATTTAATAAGAAATTGGACAACTGGTTTCCCTTCATACAGCATCTTCAGAGCTCTTGTAACTCCAATAGTTACGACATTAATATGATTTTTTTCATTAATTTGATATAATCCAATAATATTTCATCATTTTAATGAAGTAAAATGATACAACTAAAGTTTTATTATTTATGGTAGAATACTTTTTATTTTATATAAGATAACAAACGACTAGGTCGCTCTCTTGACGGTAACAGACAATCTATAGACACTATTTTTTACTGGGTTTTTACGACATGTACTCAAGTCTACCAGTTACCCTACCCTCTAAGCCGGATCACGAAAATTACGCTATCTGACGATATGACTGTAGAAATAAGTCAGATAGTGGTACCATTCTTCTGCACTGAGGCTGAGGTTCTTCTGCACTCCGATTGCAGTGGTGGAATAATCCATTAACCTAAATTACAGCATTATGGGGTCATTACATCTGGTCGTTGCTATGTAGATAGCTTAAAATATTTAGTAATATTTAAAATATTTAGTTATATATACTTTCTGCTGTACTTTACTTATAAGTAAGATTACTAAAGTAAGTATTCTTGGAACAAACAAGTAGATATTTTATGAGATTTTAAAGCGAACTTCGACTTTTATTTATAGACATAAAAGTACTTTCACAATAGTGCACTGTTGTCCAATAGTAGGGTAAATAAATTTTTTCCCCTTCTCTTAATCACTGTCTGAATCACTATATATCTGAATCACTACAGTGGCGAGCACTGACATGTTGGCAGCAGGGAAGTTAAGTAAGTTAAGTAGATACTTAGTATTTTCTATGGGCTTGAAGGCAAGCTTGCCATGACACTGAGACTAGTAATAACATTATACGTTAACCTTTATACCAGCTACCTTACCTTATATAACGGAGTAGAAGAACAGTGATCACTGACGTAATGATGGCAACATGGCTAAGGAATGAATATGAATGTGACGAGTGTACGATGGAGTTGTCTTTTACCGACGTTTATTTGCCTTCCTATCTCGTAAAAAAGAGCCTCTCCATACGTAAACGCTATTGATATTGAGAACGTAAAAGTCGGCTTCTGACATTTATGGTATTAAAGGTGAATTCTCAAATGTAAAGTAATTTATCTCCAGTTTTTTTTTAAATTTCAAACTGATTTCTATATATTGTTTTAAATAGTAAAAATAAATTTATTCCTAATTAAATGACACACATTTTGTCACCGCATTCAACACCTAAGACGTTTTTATGAAATGCAACCTAAATATATCTATGCATATATTTGGTAATAATATGGGCAATAAAAGCATTGTTATTATTGCTATATATTAAAATAAAATATAAAATATTGTATAAGTAATTGCGTAGGATAACTACACTTTCTCATCATATATTTTGCGTTCTTACTGGATTACAGATGGTGTTTAAAAAATTCGGTCCGAACCAGTAGTTGCGTTTAGATTTTCATAGAAAAAAAGTTTCTTAACATTATTATTTTTGAAAAAAAATGGAATTAAAAAAATCGACCTTCCCTTTGAAGAAGTCTTTGAAGAAATAGGCAAGGGCATAAGATAACAGGGCATCCACATAAAATGTAGAGATAATTTATACAGATCCGAAGAACCTTCTGTATGGTCTACGTGAAGTGAAGAAATAATTTTATTGTTATAGATTCTCTGTACACAGTGTGAAATCTTAAGAGATATTTGATTTTATTAAGTTTAAAATAAACATATACTATATAAAAAATGAGAGAGATACAAAGAAAAAAAAAACATTTTTTCTCATACCTTTACATCAGTGTTGTCCGCTACCAACCACCACCTTACTTATTCCTGCCGCCATGATGTCAACGTTTGTCATTATGGTGTTCCGTATTCGAAGGAAGGGTAGGCGGTAGATTTCTACATAATATGGTTTAAGATTACGGCCAAAAAATAGAATTGTAGCAGTAATATAATAATGTCTATAGGCGATGGTTATCTTTTACTACCTTCAGAGGCGCACGGTTCTATACAGACATTTATGATAAAATAATGGATCATGGTAAAATTACTTTCTATAATTACAATTTTATCTGATAAAAAAGAGTTTCAAGGATACACGCCGGACTCTGAGGCACGTTTTATCAAAATCGTTCAAGTAGTAGCTTAGATTGCAGTTAGTCATTGGTCCTATTTGCAACACAGGGAAAGTCACGAACATATTATCCTGGTTTAAATATAAAATATATATGAATGTAATAAGGTAGACTAGTGATTTAGTACAGGTTTTCGCGCGGATCTATATTTCTTGGTTCGCATCGAGGGAAGACGTTATGACTAAAACTCATATCCGTGGAGTAGTGTTGGAGAATCATTCCAATTTATTTTATATTTTTCCTCGTGTTGGTCCGGGATTTTATTCCTTGTATTGACACAGTGTATATCACAATTTCTTTTAAATGAACTTGAATTTCTGTGAACATACATTAAATTTTCAAAGATATACTGGGATGCTAAAGTTAGAATTTTGATTTCTTTGAATTTTTCTCTCCGGGAAACTCTTGGGCCTAGGTTATAAATTGCCGTTGTGGCTCTCTTTTGTAAAATAAATATAGTATTGACTTCGGCAGAATTCCCCAAGAGAATAATTCCATACGACATGATGCTGTAAAAATACCTAAAATAAACCATCCTAGCGGTTTCAACATCAGTTAATTGTCTCATTTTCTTAACAGCATACGCTGCTGAGCTTAATTTAATTGCAAGTTTATCAATGTGTGGGTCCCATTGCAATTTCTTTATCAATTGTTATTCCTAAAAACGTAGTAGAATCTTCGTTCGTTTGTATCTACTTGCCTCACATTTGGCATTGAAAATTTAATACAATTAGTTTTTTTTTCATTCAAAAAACGATTATTTACATTGAACCAGTCTACAACTTTTGAAATCGCATTGTTCATTTCGTCATACTTACCCAGTTATCTTTTCACTTTAAATATAAGTGAAGTGTCATCCGCGATTTCGTGTTTATCTCTTACGTAGTAAGGTAATTCATTAATATATACAAGGAACAAAAATGGACCAAGAATAGAGCCCTGGGGGACACCCATCGTAACAGCAGCACCAGTCGATTTTTTACCATTAATATCAACCTTCTGAATTCTTCCATTCAAATATGAAATCGACTGCCTTATTTCTAATTCCATAACGGTGCAGTTTTCTGATCAACGTATCGTGGCTTACACAATCGAATGCTTTGGACAAATCACAAAACACCCCGATTGCATCCTGAGAATCCTCCCAACACTCATAAATTTTCTTCAATAATTCCACACCAGCATCGACTGTTGATCTACCACTTGTAAAACCAAACTGTTTATTATGAAATAATCCTAATTTGTTAAAATGTAGTAACATTGATTATAAAACTTTTTAATATTAATTTTATTCAATATAACTTTTTCAAATATTTTACTCAGGGTAGGCAGAACGGAGATAGGTCGGTAGTTGGAGGGATCAGAAGAACTTTCAGATTTAAATATAGGTATAACTTTACTAAGTTTCATTAGATCAGGAAATACTCCATTGGAAACACAACAGCTAAATATTACAGCTAAATATGGAGCAATAACATTTATTACTGAAGCAATAATTTTAAGAGAATGTCCCCATAAGTCTAACGTATTTTTAATTTTTAATGACTTAAAGACTTTTATTATATCTGATGCATCAACGAACGAAAATTCAAAACTATTTTTTTCACTCATCAAAATATTGCTTCAGCAATGATTCTGCATCACTGGGTGACGATCTGAGAGCTTTAGTAGTTTCAGCTGCAATGCCGCTGAAAATTTTTTCAAACTCTGAGGCTACATTTAAATCTTCTTCTATGTTCAAATCTTCAATTATCAAGTGGTATTCATTACTGAAAATTCTGTTTCTTCCCGTTTCACAATTAGTAATATTCCAAGTAGCTTTTATTTTATTTGTTGAATTTTTAACAATACTTTTTAGATACCTAGATTTCGCAATCTTACAAGCTTTTTTTTAAAATTTTGGAATATTTTTTACATATTCTTTAAATACAATGCTGTGATTGAAATTTTTTTCATAATACAACTCATATAACCTTTTCCTACTCTTATGAATACCCAACTTGCCCATTCACTAAAAGCTCTGTGATTGGTATTTACTGTAATTTTTTTAGGCTTAAAAGTCTGATGATGTACAGTTTGTATTAATGTAAATAATGATTCATATAATAGGTTTGGATCATCATGATACGGCAACTTTGGTAATTCTTCTATTAACACTATCTCAAATCTTTTTAAGCGATTCGCATTAACAGGAACAAAAATAATGTCTCTTCTTTGAGATTTTTGTATACTTCTTGGTAATTCGACTAATAGTCCACAGTGATCTGAATCTATTTCTTTAACAATTGATTTATTAACAGGTGTCATATTTGTAAATATGTTGTCGATACAAGTGGCACTTGTGGCTGTTATCCTAGTGGACTCAAAGAAAATGCTGTGAAAATTGTGTGATCTAAAGAGATTTAAAAACTTAAGTGACTGCGTTGATGATTCTAATATGTTTATATTGAAGCCACCACAGATAATAACATTAGTCCTTGAATTAGACACTTTGCCAACATGAAATCCGCCTGCTTATTTGCCTCCCAATATTATAAAAGAAATGTATTATTTTTATAATATTGGAAGTCAGGTCGGGCAATATAAAGAAAATGTGATTTTTGGACCTGAGCTTTTTTAAATTTATCTTGTTATCTACAGACATATTACTGTGTATTAATACCGTTAAACTATACACATGCAATAAACAAATAATTTGATTGAATTAAATCAATTTATGTAACAACTATTTATTCAAAATAGATTTATTTATTGTAAGGACATTACATTTATTTATTGTATTTATTACAAGCCGCTGAAGATTCATCGATGCCATTTTCACATTTCTATCTACCTCTACTGGCGTAGGTCATTTTTAGAGCGTATTAGTAAAAGTTATGAATCTCTATGGCTTTCGCTGTTCTCTGACAAAAGTAGGTTTACCCACACAAGGGAAAATCCAATTCGCCGTAGTGTATTCACGTGCGCACACAGAGACGCCTGACTTGAGGGAAAAATAAAATTTCTCGCTAAGTTTATAATGGGAAAACTTTGAGAACCACTTAATTATGTTAATGTTTGAAACAAAATTTTAGGAGCGACGTTTAAACACGCCAATGACATAATTTGAAAAATATTTAACTTAAAATGTACCCTACCTGGAGCACTTACTCTATATAGTACATACTTACGTACCGACTTGAGAAGACATAACAATCGTCCTAGAATTAATTAAAGTCTACTCTGAAAATTTTAATAGTTGTAAGGTTGTTTGTGACGAACCCATCGCTCAGTATTGGAATAATTAAGATTAAATAATTAATATACCAATGCACTAATGCAGTCGATTAGTCAAGTTAGGTTGTAGTGTTCCACAAGTTCTCTCTCGGACTTGTATCACCACTCTTATGGCTGCTGCTGTGATTTGTTGTAACAACTCTTTACTATCTATATATTTATATGAAAGTGGTGTTAGTTACACTATTTATAACTCACGAACGGCTGAACCGATTAGAAAATATATACAATGAAATATATCGTGAATATTTTTGGAATATGCACATGGGTGACTGGTTTACTAAATATTTGTAAACTTATTGTATTCCTTTAAGAAAATCCTAAAAGAGGTATAAAAAATAACAATTTAAAAGTTAATGTATTAATAGCGGGTGTTTATAATTTATATTTAAAGTCAAATTATATTTCTCTGCTTCATGTTTGAACGGAACTTCAAATTATAAGCAAACAAGTCTTTCCTCTTTATAACGTTAAAGTAAATGACTAAAATACTGATTAATTTCATTAATTCAAGCAATGAAATATCAACAAGCGATTTGTCGACACAATGTAGAGCTTTTGCTATTACAAGTAATTGAATGCGTGCGGCTTCAGAATATTGAAGGAACTTTAATTAGTTTGGGAATTCATTCGCTAAAATTAATTTAGTGTTGAATTCAAATAAAACTTATTTCATATCGCACTTAACTGCAGATATGAATATGGAGATTGGATATCGGTGACATAACTTATTATTATCCTGGCAGTGAATTGGATGAATGCTGGTTGGATGTAAGTTCATATAGTGTTAATGTTATAAATGTGTACTAGTATTACAAATATTATATCGTAATAGGAAATCTGGTAATGTCAATTATAAAACTTTGTAACATAATTTTTTTTTCATGTTAGCGAACAAGCACACTTGTTTCCTAATAATAAGAGGCAAATGTGGCCTATAGCCACTATAAATGAGATAGGTGCTGTGCTTTTGCTCAGATGTTGGAACTACTGTAAAAAACAGCTACACAACCCTCCATTCCCGCACATGACAGAGTCAGGAATAGGTGACGGATAGGAAGACGGTGGATCCCTTCTCGGCCAAGTTGCTTTACAGCACTCTGCTAGCAGTTGTTGTGTTCTTAGTAATGTATACTTATTTACCAAATATGTTATATATAAAATGTAATATATAAAATAAAATGCTCGCCTCTTTCGAGCTGCTAGCAGAGAGGCAGATAACCGATTTTACTCAGCAGACCCGGACTAACACGGGGAAAAATATTTTGTATTAATATTACAAAGTTAAAATAACAACAACCTTAAACTAAGTTAAAATAACACCAATAACTATTGCTAGATTTGTTTAAGAAAACAAACTCTCATTCTTTATAATATAATCAGCGTCCCGCCCCTGCTTTGCACGGGTTTAAAATATACATATAAACCTTCCTCTTGATAATCCGTTGCGTATTTTTGAAGATTTAAGCATACATAGGGACATAGTGACAGAGGAAGCGCCTTTGTTTTATACTATGTAGTGAAGAGTAAAATAAAATACTAATAAATGTAACAAATATTTTTTTTTATATTTTAATATTTTTTGGCTTTAGTTAACCAAAAAATATTAAAAAACGGTTTATCGACACAATATAGAGCTTTTGCTATTACAATTAATAGAAAGCACGCTTCAGAATATTGAAGGAACTGTAATTAGCTTGGAAATTCATTCGCTAAAATTAATTTAGTGTTGATTTCATATACAATTTGCTTCGTATCTGATTTACTTTAACTGGAGGTACTATGAACATCGGAGGCCAATTGGACAGCTATCCTCCAGATGTGTTATCCCAATATCAGATTGTCGACACAACTTTACCATCTTTGTGCATAACCAGAAAATATGTTTGCCTGGTCGTCTTCCAGTAGAATACCTATAACTTTTTAGGTTTATATTTCCTTTCAATTGGATTGGGAATTCTTTTGCTAAAATACATTAGAGTTGAAATCAAATTAAACATATTTCATTTTCGATTTAATTTGAGATATGAATATTGAGATTGGAAGTTGGTAACGATGAAGTAATTGATTGTTTTCGTGGCTGCGATGTAGGATGTCGTTAAGTCACGGTAGTGTTATTAAAATTGTAAAATAGCAATGTTTAACGACGTTGTCATATTTTGATTTCCGATTCGTAAGGCTTTTTTTTTTTTGAAGTTGAATGAATTATAAAACGATGTTCTATTTTATCTGTTGGTAATTGTTTTATACAATACCGTTCAAAATGTTTCAATATATACAGTTGGATCCACAAAAAGGAACGTGTATGACTGTGTGTATGTTATGTGTTTGTGTATGTCTTTCTGTGGCATCATAAATTTTGAATAAATGGAAAGATTTCTATGCAATGATTTTTTGACATCTCTCGAGATCATTCTCATACCACAAAACCTATTTGAATATAGCAAATATTACCCAAAGGCTTTGTCGGATGTTCATTGATTTGTTTTAATTTTAACATTATGAATGGTCTTTATAAAATAAAAAAAAATATAATTCTAATTCATACGGAACATGTGAAAGAACAATATTGTCAATAACTAAGGGTTTTTAGTAGAACCAAGATGTGTACCCACTAAAGTAATGACCAAACCGTGTAAAATAAGGAATACCCTCTTGTGGGATTGAAAAATGTAAGTAAGAAATATATGTCGTGTATAAACATCAATGATGGCAATGGAGTGGTGCCAGTCTGAGGCTGGGCTCACCCCAGCCTCAGACTGGCACCTTTCGTGTAAGTCAGTTTACTGGGTACTAAAACATCCACAAATCCAAATCACGGCAATAGCGTGTACTGACGTAGTAGTAGTATCTTGACGCCCATATCCCCGAAGAGGTAGGCAGAGGTACAACCAGGGCATCTACGACTAGCCGTAGATACTAAGTCCTACAATATGTTAGATAGCAAGCATATCGCCAACCGGGCACATATTTAATCCCGAGCAACGTTTATTTTAGTGGAAAATTGGAAAAATCCAACTTTATTTTTGTTGCCCGACCCGGGATTCGAACCCGGGACCTCGTGCAGTCAAGTCCAACAACTGAACCGCTAGACCACAGAGGCGGAGAATTGACGTCATGGCGGCGAGCTGTAAAACTGTACCAACTAGTCTTCTTGTATTTCAGGAATTACCTGGAGTTGTTCCATATTCTTCATTGCAACTCGAACGCGACGAAAATTTCATGATAGGGAAATGAATTACAATATTGTATTATTATAATATAGAAATACACATAAAAATGAAAATTAAATTGAATATTTCAAACATATTATGCTATTTTTTAAACAAGCCAAAAAAAGTACAGGCATAAAATAGTTATACATCACAGGATGTAGTAGATACCCAAAAAGGAATTAATTTTTTAAGTAATAAATTAGTTTTTATTACAATAATGGCTTTCACCCCTTCTACGGTGAGGGGGTGTGGACCCTCTTGTGGGGCGTATATGGGTTATTACTTCATAACAAAAAGCTGTGCTTTAGCTTATTAGAATTAATTAATAACGAAAGCATTTATTAATCATTTTTGTAAACACTTTATTAAATTTTATTTAAAATAGTAAAATTTACAATACTTATATTTTAGACGCAAATAAAAACTTTTCAGTCTGTTTGTTAGTTCGTGCTTTATTAATTTAAGCGCAGAAACACTGCAATGAATTAAAAAAAAAGCAATGAATTTAGGTACACAAAAATATGCAACATTAAGTAAAAAAAAGTATCTTCACGACAGTATCTCGGAAAAGGCAGGCAGAGGCACAGCCAGGACACCCACGACTAGCCAAAGACACAAAGTCCCACAACGTGTAAAGTTTCAAGCTTGTCGCCAAACGGGCCCATATCCAGTCTCGGGCAACGTTACTTTTATTATATTATTACAGCTCAAAAACCGCTTGTCGCATCTTATACAAATTTGTGTGGATTCGTAAGTTCTGATCTACTTTACGAAAAAGTATAACTGCGTAAAAAGTATTCCTCAATAATTAATAGAGTAATTGCGTAATGAAAATTATAAAAAACATAGCCCAGGATGAATTGAATTCCTCACATTTATAGTGCCGGTTACAAATAATGTTATCGGGGTGATTGGACGAAGTTGTGTAATATTTACTTTACGTTCGTGTAATAAAGCTTCTTTTCGTTTTCAGTGTTTTAAAGTACCAGTGTTTTGTTAACTTGTCACAGGCAAAAATTCATGCTTTGTCGGTTAACGGCCAATATTAATAATCAATCCTAATCCAAAACTCGCTGTCCAAGATTGATATTTTGATCCATTTTTATGTTATCGCTTGCCAATAACATATCTGTGCACAGGATAAATATGGCAATTAGGTATGGGATAGGCCGCCGGATACGCAGCTATCTAGATTGCTTGAAATCCTTTAGATTGAGATACGTTATTAACATTGGCCGTAAGTCGATATTGCGAATTATTATGCCCCAATTCATATATATATTACTATGTATATATGTGCAAAAAGTTCAGCATTCCAAGAAAACATTATTATGTTACATAAAAACAGAGAAACATTAAATTATGTTCGTGTTCCATGTCGAAATAATATTATAAGTAACAATAAATACAATTTATGGTTCAATAAAAAGAGAGTAGATCGCTCTGAATTCAATTCTCTTAAAATAGTAAATCTTTTCGTTGGGCGCGAGGGAAACAAGCTGATCACAATTTATATTAAATATTTTTACGGTACGTACAAACAACTGTAGAGAGATTTGAAATAGGGAGTTTTATTCGTATGTTGTTTGTTTGGTATATTGTACTACACACCGCAGTGAGTCTCCAACCACATCATTTTGACGCATAGGCGTTTATCACTGTCCGATTTGCAGGAGCTTTCCAAAGATTGTGTTTCCAAGGAGCTTTGACGTAGCAATTTCTTAGAGAAGGAAAAGTAAGCTTTTGAGGAGCCTGCATTGCATCGGACACACATTCTTTGTGTTGCAGATCTTAATGGGCAGTAGTGACTTTTTTACCTAATTGAAAAGCCGCCGCTAGCCTCTATGTCAATTTTTTCCACTACAACACAGCAAGAGAACCAAGAGAATACCTGATGAAATGTGGTTTTTATTATTCATGGACATCTGCAACGCTTGCATAGGTACTGATATGTTGCTTTTAGTAAAAAAGAGATTAATTTGCCTTTTCAAATGTACATTATTAGTTACTTAATAGTTGCGTAATACAAAAAAATCGGACTGAACCTCGCAGAAAACATCGATGTAAATGTTAGCTGTAAGTATCAAGTTTAAAATTCTTCAGAACACTCTCTAATCAGTTTTCCTAATCAAAGTCAGTTTGATTTGACCTTCAATCGATATGTTTGTAATTTTACTTTGAAAATTCGAGATTTTATGAGATTGGAAATCAAACAGACAGATAGACAACAAAGATAGTAATGACACGTTCCCAACCTAAGGCTGGGACCTCTTGCGTGAGTAAGTAAGGAGCCAACTCTCCTAACAGGACCATGACAAAGGCGCGCAATGTCTTTAATTTAGCAGGGTGTTATACGATACTCGCAGCTCTCCCAGTTTTGCACGGGTGAACAAACATCTATATTATTATACACATAAAGCTTTGTCAATAGATGTTTTGGCGCCATCGAGAGAAAAGATGGTCGAAGTTTATTGAATTTCGTGTTAATATTGAGTGAAATTAGTCAATTTTGGTGGCATTTTGTACAATTTTGTTCAGTAAAAGTGCACAAATGAAATTAGCGTATCGTATATTTTCTCGTTGCCGCCAAATCTCGTTACATGAGCTTGTGTAAAAAGGCCACCGCTTTACCCAAGAGCCTGACATGACTTATTGACGACTTACGACTAATGACTAATTAAAATTAATTGAAATTGATATAAAATTTGATGCAAATTTCTACTTGACTAATGGCTAAATACTAAGGTGAACGCCAAAATTTAAAGAAAGAAAGAAGAAGCTTTGTCAATAATCAACACTGAATCATCACTGAACATATTAAAAAAGCCGCACCAAAATCCGTTAAGTAATTTAAATGATCTAAGCATACAAACGGACAGACGGCGGAAAGCGATGTTTTATACTATTTATTGATGACAATATTTCAGCCATCGATTCTGTTTAGAAATGAACTTACTCAAGTTTAATTTCGTGTATATTGTATGGAATTTCAATTAATATAATATATTTGTATTATTTAGTGGTGTAATAGGATTTAGGGGTTTATCTCCTGGTTAACGCCAAATATATTTGCCACCACCAATTAGGTACACTTACTGTTACCGGAGATCAATTATTTGATTGATTAATTAAATGATAGATAAAGTAGCCATTGAACTGAGTTCAGCTCAGATGTTCGTCTGATTCCTTTTTATCACTATATAGGATACGATATTTATTTCCGCATTTGTCTACTTCAAACTTACTTTTACGAGCGATGGCGAGAATAGGTGACTATGTAATCGAAAAATAGAAATGTTAGTCCCGAGCTGGTCCGAGTTCGATTGTGAAATATATTGGCCAACTGGATTCCTATCAAGCTATTCCACACCATCAATGCCCGCCATTTTCGTGTTTCAGTTTTGTAGGGTATCCAGTAAACTTACTTACGCGAGGGGTGTCACATCCCAGGCATCGTCTGACAACGTTCCTACTATCTTTGGCATTCAAAAGCCACGTTTATTAATCCCATAAAAATATAGTAATGAGCTATATAAATTGATATGTGTCCTTATTATTGGCGTGAAGAGAAAAAGGTTCACATATTTACATTTCGGTGAGTAATGTATTTCTCAGGTAAATCAAAAGGTAGGTACATAAAAAGAAAACTCATAAAAGAAACAGGTTTAAAAAAAACTTCTTAAACATAACCTCATTTTCATTTTAATGAAAATATCATTTCCTTCAAGACGGTATATCCAAACTTTACATCCGTCATTTTGCATGGGCCAACGGTCGAGTGGCGGTGGTGGGGGTGCAGCCCCCCTCCGGGTGGATCGGCGCCACCCCGCGAGCCGAGAGCACCCCCCACCCCACGCGGGATCGATACGTCATTTGAGCTGGTAACCATGGAGACCGCGAATGGAGCGGGGCGGCGGCTTCAGGATCGGCACAGGACTCCGCGGGCTCGCGAGATACCGACACCCCGACACTAATAAAAAAACATTGCTAATTAATTTGTGCCCATTTCCCACTTATCCGTGATTTTATCTACTTAATTTGCATATTCAATTAATAAGTTATTTCAATATGAAAGCTGTTGACTGATGACACAAACTAACCTTCTAACTAACAAGCACCAAGATGTTCTCCAATACTGGCCTATAATTTGAATGATTTGTCGTTTTTTGGTAATCCCGAAACAAATTAATGACTTATAGTGTTTATGATACTTATACTGTTTAATTCGTTTCGGGATTTTTTGTTATACATAATTTACAGATATTTCCTTATTTTGTCTTTTTTATTTATTTCATATTTATTAAACACTAGCCGTAGACTGCGGCTTCGCGTATTAAAATAATTTGGCGCTCCTTTTTAGTAATCCAGATAAAATAACATAAATTATTCTTCATAATTCAGTTTACCCGGTTACAAATTTCGGTGTAATTGGTTCAGGTGCTGAAACGTGATAGAGTAACAAACATACATCCCAAAATGTTCGCATTTAGAACTTTAAATAGGTAGCTTTGGCGATGTTGGTACTAAAATTGTAAGGTTTTGAGTTTGGCCGGAGTGATCTCTCTTGACGATTTTTACTAGGCTACATTAAAGGTTATGTGTGTGTGTGATTTAAATGTATGCCTTTTGTGTACTACGAACTGGAAATTATGGCACTAATAGCACATTCTTATATTTAATACATTTGAGTTGTAAGCTCGATTGTGCACAATCTACATTTCATTCCTTCTATAATGTTGATGCAATATGAAATTTTAATATAATACCTATATGATTGCAAGCAAGCAATTGCCTTTAACATAATACACAGCGTTCAAATAAAGGTTGTAAAATTCAAATGTCGAAAGCATATCGGCAATAAAGGAAATAGGGACGTCCTAATGTAGATTACTTCCACTTATTATAACACATATCAAATTAGTATAGCTAGAACATGTGTCATTGAGAATATACGAGTAATATGACTTCAGACACAATTGCGTATCTGTATGAAAATTTTTGTAGTGTAAAAAATAGTATATTGTAATAAGCAATTGAAAATTTAGAGATTTAGAGAAGCGACAGATAGCTAATGACATGTATGTTGTTTGTAGATGTCAAGATATTAGTGATACCAGAGGTTAGGTCTTTGGTGATAGGTAGCTTTATAAATTACCTTACCCTTCGAATCGGAAAACAATAGCCGCAAGCTCAGACTTCTTAAAATAAAATGAATACACCTAATAACATTTTAGCAGAAATTTCTTATTTAAAAGATTTAATTAAAATTCTTTATTCGTAGTATGTATATATTTATTTTATTAAAAAATATCAGACCAACATTTAAATTGAAACTTCTGGTTGTCAAATCATAACTACAATTTTGTCTACAGGTAGATAGGTATATTGTATACGATTATTACAACAAAAAACTTTATAATTTTTGACTATCTGTTTCTAATAGGCATCTAATTGTACACGATATTTAAATGTCTATGGATACTGCCTGTCAGTTGTGCTTTTCCGACAAAATAATTAGTACGATTTTAATGAAATATGACATTGAGAGAGATGTCAGTAGGTACGTACCTACAATCGACTTGATTCTAATCGGCCAAGTAGTTCCCTAGGGAGTGTGGTAAACTCAAAACGTGGGCGAACCCGTGGTAAACGGTTAAATAAACAAATTTTAATTATTTTTCTCAATTAAAACTGTAGCAATGGGAAAACTAATCAAACTCAGAGAATATTTGACCCGCTAAAGAAGGTCTGCTTATTATTGTACTAACAATACAACCTACAAGTACACAAACTTTCAAATACGTGTATTTGCTTATACAAACAAGAAAGTTAGCGAACAATATAAAAGTAATAGGAAAGAAAGAAACGAAGAATGTGATTTAATGTCGGTGCGAGGGAGACGATGTTATTCAAATTGAGGGTACATATTTCTACATAAGTAACAAATAGGTGGATGAGAAAATATGGATACGACGATAAAAAATAAGGGAAACGATTCGTTTATCGTTTTTTTCACTTTATCGTTTTGTTATCGTTACAAATACTTTACGGCTTAACCTAATTGGCCGTATTATACTGACGGACTTTGTGGAAGCGTAGATTCGAATCCGTTTGAGTATACATATTTGTTTTCTGATGTTAAACTTAAGTACAGGGTAATGAAAGGATGATTGTTAGATCCTAAAACGTTCACGGCACTATAGATAATATACACTAACAGACGGACAAACAAGCAGACGGATTTCCTGATGTTAAGAAATTCACGCCACCTAGAGACATCAAGGGTGGTAATGGTGCGTTTTTAAGCTGAAGCTGGGAAGTAAGGTTACCGGCTACCTTACCCTCCAAACCGGAACACGTCAACGACAAGCGCCGACGTTATGGCGGCTGGAATAGATAAGGCGGTGGTACCAATCCGGGCAAGTGGCGGCGAACTTTACCACCTAGTTAGATGTCACGTTGTTAGTGACGTTAAGCCTATGCTCGTCTTTTATGAGATGCCTGGCAGGAAGGCGGATGGTATATTCTGCAAAGGAGCCCGGCCCAACACGGGGAAAATACTGACTGATGGGGAGGTTAACCTCGGAGTACTTTACTCCGTTTTTTTTATAAATAAGGCGGTAAAGGTATTAGTGATACCTCGCTATTAAGATTGGCCTGTGAAGGTTTTTGCTGAGTAAATTTGCCAGTTATTCTTCTTACTCTTAATAAAGGAACAAGAAAGCGGCGAAATATTTGCCTTGTTGCGACATGAAAATATCTGATTAAGGCTTTCGGTTTGGTGGTGATGGAAAAGCAAGAATTTGCATAAAAAAATGTTTATGGTGCGTTACTAAACTCAGTTCACTGGTATTATGATGTTGTTTGATAGCTTTTGGTCGACAAGTTGTTAACGAAATGAACTAGTAGCTATAGAAACTTCGTATCCCGCGGATACTACTTTTGTAACTTAACTTCAAATTGCATCGATTTTTTTATTAATAATATTAAAATTATAATCAAATAGCATATTATATTGCTTATTAATTATTTTATTACAATGTTATTATCAAATATAACTGAAACCATATAGAATACGTTACCACCAAAAAGTTTCATTACAACTTCATAAAATACTCGATAAGCAAAAACTTTTTTCCGAAACCAGTTTTATCGATGGCCACGTCCTTCGACATTCATACCTACCACAAATTTCTGAGATGGGCTACCACCGCTCAACCTTGTCAGAAACGTTTACGCTTACTTACGCTTCAAGTTGTGCTCGTTATTGTCGTGTTTCACATCGTAGGCTGGGAAACTTTTTAACAGGGCGCTTAATTATTATAGCTTGCAGTTGTAAACGAACCGTTTTGTGATATGTTTTTTCTTGTTTATAAGGCATACCTACTTAAACTGTCAACTGGAAACGTGATTGCTAGGTAAGGCAACCATGAACGAGCCGTTACACGATATATTTTGCTGTCAGTTTTACTTCAGCCACTGAATTAAGTTTGAATGATGTATAATAAAATGTAGATATGCATATGAATGTCAGTCACCACAGCACTAACCCAGGTTATTCGTCAGTCAATTCAGACTCGTAAAACTGGCAACAAAACTTTGGTTCGTTTTGAATTTATTAATTAACTTCACAAGGTTTTTAGAAAGAGATATCAGGATATTGAAGTGAGTTAGCAGTACTTGGAAATGACATCTGGTCTTTGTTAGAATTGCAGTCTCCAGTATATAGCTTAATATAGCTTCATGGCAAAACCTATAGTTTAACGGCCTGCTTAAATTATTTTTATTTCGAATTGTCAAGAATAAAGATATCTATTGTTCATTTTTATTATTCCAAAATCTTAAGCTATATGTCTCTGTTAAAGATACTCCAGAAAAAAATGAATACTATTTACTTACGTTTCTACATCCTAAACAATTTATATACCCCTTTTAAAATATAAAAACTAAACATTTTTACATTTAAGATTTAAAGATTACTTAATTTAAAGAAGTTTATTCTTCAGAGCTGATTTATGTTACTTCCAGAGATGGCATTGCCATGTTATGTTTATTGAACAAAAAGTATAAAACTTGAGGAGAGTTGCAGAGCAAGTTTAAAAACAGGTATTTACTCTGTATATGTAGGTTGTACGGGTACAGATGTGGTAAAGTTTTGTTTACTAATTAAAAATTATGTAATATAACTAGTAACTCCTTGCTTTGTTTATGTACTTACATGTATTGTATGTGTAGGGATTAAGTTATTTCTTTATATAAACGTGTATGTTTGTTTACCCGGGATCCACATGATAGTTTTTAACTTATTATGACAAACAAATACATACACAATAACAAATACACGAATACGCAGTACCGGAATTCGACCGTTTTATTCCGTTCCGTTCATATATAAAGCATTTTAAAAAAAGTATCTTCATGCCCATATCCCCGTAGAGGTAGGTAGAGGCACAACCAGGGCACCCACGACTAGCCGAAGACACTAAGTCCCACAATGTGAAAGGTGGGAAGCCTATCGTCAACCAGGCACATATCCAATCCCGAGCAACATTTTTTTTATTACAAAATTGGTAAAACCAAATTTTCTTTTTGTTGCTCGACTTGGGATTCGAACCCGGGACCTCATGCAGTCAAGTCCAACACCTGAACCGCTAGACCACAGAGGCGGTAAGCATTAGAGCATTTTACATATTACATTGTAAGGGTACATGTAAAGTAAGATTTAACTTATAAAATTATGTAATAAAGGTTCACTCATTAGTCCAGGTTACCAAGGTAAAAAAGAGGTATCAGTTATTCATAAAAATTCGATTAAAAACGTGTTTTTTTTTTCCACAAAAAATGCCAATTTTTAATCGCGTATAACTTGAAAACTATTGAGTTTTTTTTTTAAAAATGCTAAGAACAATTTTTGCTTAAAATTTGTTCCTCTATCGATTTCCGTGATTATTTTTCACACAAAAAAATTCACCTCCTAGTTGGGGTGTAACTAACCCCTAGGGAAAAAGCACACATTCGCTACATGCTGACAAAATTTCATGAAAATCTATGGAGTTTTTGTTGACTAGGCCGAATTGGCCCTGTTAATCCCACCATATCGTCAGTATTCGCCTATTTAGCATGGAAGTGGTAGATAGATGAGCCGGTGAACTTACTGACGTAGGAAATATCATTATGGCCCCAGGTGAGTGAAACACTATAACCAGCCTTGGAAGGCACCCATCACGAATTTTGTCTATCTGCTTGCCTTCCAATCTAATAAAAAATATCAACTAGTAGGTAGTTTTTTTACCTTTATCTAATTTTTACCTAATTGGTAGGGCTGATGACTATATTTATGATTATATATTTAAAATTATCATAAATTTTAGCCACTAGAGGCGCTCCATAATTTAGCCTTTAAGCAAGAGCCTACTGATCCTCAGGGCACGTTGGTTCCCTTGTCTCATGCAACTTAGGTGAGGTTCAATATTTTCTTGCTAATAAAATTATCTTTGAAAATAAAATAAGCGTTTTAAAACAAAAGATATCATCAAGTTATTTAATATTTTAAGTTTGCAAGTTTTGATGGATAGAAATCCTTAGAACTGTGTGCTTGGAAAGAAATTTAAGGGTGTGTAAGGCTGTAAGTTAACTTTTACAGGGTGATGGAATGAGTATTGAAAATATTTATCATAGCTATGAAATATTTTGGAAATTGGCCGAACCGGCGAAATCCGACTTCAACTGTTTCATTGGGTACCATGTTACGATTTGTTAATCTATAATCTCATTATTGATTATTCATTTTTTTTTACATTCAGAAAAACTATTAATCGCAAACAATTTTAAGATGTTAATGAATTTGCATTCTTTAAAATTAAAGTTTCATTATATAATTTTATTTCATTTAAGTTTTATTTGTAAAAAACTTAAATTTTTCACAATTCCATTGCAGAATAACACTAATTTCTAATTTATTATTAATTAATAGTTGATTGAATGTTGCCAACAGAAAACTAGGTGGTAGAGTGCTGTGCCGCAGATCTCCCGAGCTGGTATCACCGTTTTCCTGCCACCATAGTGTCAGTGCTCATCATTGTCCTGATTAATATAATAAGATTCTCACATCTAAACTCAGTAACATCTATGGCGCCTATAAGCTCCTATAGTAGGCAGCTGTCTCTTAGTATCATTTGTTTTATGTAATGTTATAAACTGAATTCGACGAAAAATCGTCCAAACGGAGCCCTCTCTAATGAACTCTGCTCAAATTGTAAAGGTAAGATGAAAATTCGAAAAAGCCTACAAAAAGTCTTGTACTGCGTTTGATTTTTTTTTATCATGTCACATAAACCACTCTTGCACCAACCTTATGAAAGATTTTACATTCCAGCATCAAGTTGGCAACACACCATGCTGTTTTCGGGCCGTCCACACCGTTGCTTTTTTTTGAAATGGCTAATATATTGCTAACCGCGAAGTATTTACAGCTTCACTGGACTACACCGCTGCTAGTTTTCATTTCCTTGCTGAAAGTTTACAAAAATTAAATAAGGTCGTCTGATACAGATAGCTCGAAAGTGATAAGATCATCTTTAGATGCCTATTATATCACTTGTGATAGTGCCTAATATTGTTGTTGTTATATTTTATAAGAATATCTTGGCAGTATGTTTATATTAAATATAAAAATAACTACGTTAAAAAAACGACTTCAAAACTAAAATAATAAAGACTTAATGTTAATCATATTCTTTTTGAGATATGGGTGTGAAGATACTTTTTTTATATCAATTATATTATACTACCTATTATTATATGTGCTATTTACTAGTAGATTTAAAGTCGGTGCCAAGCCTTATACTAACTATTATATTATAAGTATTAAACTGGTTACGTGAACCGGTTCAGGAACCACGGCAAAATCAGTGTACATACATAACAAAAATATACCGGCCGAATTGAGAACCTCTTCCTTTTTTTGGAAGTTGGTTAAAATCATTATCAAAGTAGTGACTAAACCAAGGTGAAAACTTATCACTATCCTCAATTAAATTTGTGTTTCAGTAGTTTGACAATGCAAACAGCGTCATCTGTACAAAAGCTCATGAGCTTATTGTGATAAGCTTTTTGTAGCGCCATCTGTTATAATCTGTGGGGACTTTTTCGTCAAGTATATCTCTATACTGCTACGTAAGTAGCCCATAAATGGAAAGAGCGCGCTAACATAGACCCACACTTAGTACTTTATTCATTTTTCCTGTTTTTTTTTTGGCCGGGATTGTTCTGGATCCTCAGCCCAATGTCTTGACAGGGGGCTGTTTGCATATCTTTTTAGTGATGATGACGGCGTAAAGTGTACATAAAAATAAAATAGCCGTCAATGACGCGTTTTGTATTTGCTGTCTCCAGAGTATTTCTCTTTGTCACTGATCACATCAGTGATCAAATACCACCGGAACATCACTCAAAAGATAGGCAATCAGCCCCTTGATCGTAATAAAATTTGTAACACTGGAGTAATGGTCTGAAAACATATAAAATAGACTAGTTTTATCCTAAATAAAGTATGTACAGAATGGCAAAGCTGCGGACAACATTAGGTAGAAGACAAATGTTTTGTTTGTCTAATTACATTCCAAGACAAACAGCGAAATATACACATATTTGTTCATAATAGGTGATGCCTTTAAGATACGAAAGATGGTTATGATGAGGTGACAAACTGTCGTTGTGATGTTACTTTTTAGGGTTGGTCTTTATGTAGGATCAATATTTAACAGAATTAAGTAGCGCAAAAAGCAAAATTAAATAATGTGATAGGTCAGCGAAAAAGCACACGGCTCTCCTGATGGTAAGAGATAACCGTGGCCTATGGACAACATAGATGTTGGAGGTGCGTCGCTGTTATGTAGCCGGGTTGTCAGGCCTATTGTACAAATCTAACTGTATGTATGTATGTACGGAAAAGAACTTATTAGAGAGTTTTGACGCCATCGAGAGAGAAGATGGTCGAAGTTTTTTCATAATTATTGTATTTCGTTTTAATTTTGAGTGAAATTAGTAAATTTTGGTGGCATTTTGTACAATTTTGTTCAGTGAAAGTGCACAAATAAAATAATCATAAAGAAATTAGCGCATAGTATATTTCCTCGTTGTCGCCAAATCTCATTACATGAGCTTGTGTAAAAAGGCCACCGCTTTACCCAAGAGCCTGACATGACTTACTGCCGACTTATGACTGATGACTAATTATAATTGATATAAAATTTGATGCAAATTTCTACTTGACTAATGGCAAAATACTAACGAGATTGCCAAAACCTAAAGAAAGAAAGGAGAAAGAAGAACTTATTACATATATTATACATCCAAATACAGAGGACAGTTTTCTACAAAAGGTGTATTTTTGACATGTTATGATAATAGCTTGCTTCTCGTTTTAACTTATAAGAACTCTTAAAGAGCGATTGAGATGCACGAAATGTTATCAAATAATTATAGTTATTTCCACTTTCCTCACAGACAGTGGCGTAACTATACTGTTCGAGGCCCGTGGCAAATTCATCGAATGTGCCCCCTCTACCCAATATGAAGAAGCTGAACCAACCATATTACCAACCAATAATATATTTTTTAATATTACTTATTTTTACACTTCTACTTGAAAGAGTACAATAATAATCACTACGATAATTAGGTACATACAAATTTTAAAATTATACTTTGGTAGGAATTTGATTTTCTAATGATTCGCTTTAAATTAAAAGTATGTATACCTTATTTAAAATAAACTCAGCGCCTCATGAATGGTGAGAAATAATAGAAATGCAGTATAAACTTCAGGAAAGCTTGAAGATATAAAATTATTTTTTTATTATTAATACGTCAGTAAGTTCTATTAGTTCTTATTTTTAAGCGCTGTTGACCGAAACTTACAGCGGGAAGTCCCCGAACATTCGCAGTTATAACCAACACGCGTGGGAACGGATAGATACGTTATAAAACTGGGTACAACCATTTTTTTTCTAAAGCTTGTAATTTTTAATATTTTTTACTTGTGTATAAAACTGAGTAGGTAACAAAAAATAATCAAAGAAAAAACTTTTCTTGCATGTTTGTGTATGGTAATTGACTAATAATAAAGGTCTGGTGTTGGGATTCTCCTTTAACTTTCCCCTTCCGGCTAGGGGCCCATGGCATTTTGCCGACTTGCCACCCTGTAGTTACGCCACTGCTCACAGAATAGCTGTTATCAGGCAGAATGTAATTTTAGATTTCAGATAACAGGTTGTCATTCATTAACGAATATCAAGATTTATTTGTGTGAGGCAGTTCCCCGGCTACCCCATCTGTATCTACTATCTATTCGAAACATGACATTTGTCTGCTAGGAATACAATACTCTGCAAGCTAGTCATGATCATTTGGCTATAAACAAACCTTCGAGCTACTTCGTATTCTAAATATTTAGGCTATACTGTTTTAAGGAATCGGTATATTCAGTTCAAAAAGTAATAAACTAGTATAAAAAATAAACCTATTTAAAAACCTACATACGCAGGGTATCTATAGACAGTTCTTTAAAAACCATTCAGGTTATCTGTAAGGAAAAATCGAAACAGAAGTCCAAACGCACCATTCAAACAAATCTATGCACCTCCCACACACACATTAGCAATTTTCCAAAAGGCTTGTGTTTATCGATATTCCTTTTCGACTTTTACATAAACAAGTAGGGTTACTCCCGAAGCTCGATTCATGCATTATTGGAAGTTGGAATCGAATATGTCATTTTAGGTACTCTTGAACACAATACTGGCGAATTATTACCATTTAGTTAATAGTAAATAGTAAATTATTTTATCCTATTCGTTGAATTTATTTGTAACTAAAAGTTAATAATCCCCTAATTCTGTGTTCAAAAGTACCTAAAGTGTAAAATACGATACCAATTTCCAATTCGCATGATATCGAGATTCAAGAGTAACCCTACTGATCCGGTAATGGGATTTCAAACTATGTGGCGGACCTTAACAATTCACCGTCAGCACTTGGTAGAATTCCATTGTACTTCCACTTTTTAAATTACGCTTGTAATACACTACACATTTTATTTTTAACCCCCTACTGTCCCTTTTTAAAAAAGAGGGCTATTAAAAGTTTCTGTGTGTTTATAAGTTGACAAGGTTTTTAGCTACTTTACATGTTATAGGATTTTCGGGGGTTATGAAAATATTCTATTTTAGAGTTATGCATTTATTTAGCATGCTGTGTTTACACCTAAAAGAAGTCAGCTTAAAAAATGTTTTTTTCATGAGGATTTATTTAATACTAGTGGTCGCCCGTAAGTCGAAATTCGACCATAATAAATTTTAATGTCTTGTTGATAAAAACGCCATCTTCATATTACTTTTAAGTAATTTTAGTGCGTAATCTGTGATCTTTTATCGTTATCATCAATATATTTGTTTGTGTGTGTCAAATGCATGGTAGTGTGGGTAATGTTTTATTTATTGATTTAATGTACGTAATAAGCATTATTATTGAAAAATACTATCGTTCTGCACTTCTCCTACACATAAACTATAAGTGTGCCAAATTTTATGCTCCTGCGTCCGCGCAATTTTTGTAAAAAGGGGTCCAAAGTTTTGGGATCACGTATTAATATATAGACGTATTATAAAATTTGTATCTCAGTTTTGTAGACCTAATAAACAAAAAAAATCAATGCACGTTAATTTAATGAACAGTGCGTGAGAAGTATACGAGTAGGTACGTCAATAACATTTAATAATCAAGCGAAACAAATTAAGGTCTCTGTGATCGATGGGGTTGCAGTTGAATGTCTGTATGTTTGTTCGACGATAACTTGAGTAGTTCTGACCCAATCTTCAAGAAATGTGTTAGGTGTGTAGATGTATTTGCTTAATACAATTTTTAGGTATTAAGCAAATCTTAAAAAATTTCAAATCTTAATCATGGTAGAAATCGGGTAGGGATTACGGTGTTAGGGCGACTGAAGTGGAAGGAGGGATCGAAAATCTTGGACAATTATTTCGTGTGAGGTATCAAGCGAAAGGGTTGATTTAACCATTTTAAAACTTTTTTTAAAAAAATCTGTTGAACATGTTTTTTTAAAAAGGCAAAAAGAAATCTGTTCTGAATTTATTTTACAGCGACGTTGACAAAGACGTTGGTGAGGGCGACGGCTACGATGATATCGTTGGTACGTCGTGTCGCACTCGTAACGTAACGAGTCACACTGTAACGTAGGTGATGATATTTTAACGGTGATGGTGTTGATGATGATATATTAACTGTATCATCATGATTCTTGACTTGAAAACATAATCCGCCTAATTAATAAACACGGACCAAGGTATTGCAAGGTTCAACCTCGTATTGGTAGTCTTTTTTACAATTTACAATATGATACAGACTATCAACTTAATTTTACTCCTACCTTAGTCCATGTTTATTAATAAAACGGAATATTTGTAATGAAGTGTCGGTTTCCGTTTTGCCCGAGACCGTTGCCGGTAATACGACTGAATTTTTAATTTTGTTGTTATTCATTTTAGTAGTAAATTCTGTATAACCGGGTTTTTGTACTTTAATAGGCCATTTATTATATTTCTTTTTTTGATCTGGGTTAAGACTGAAAAATCAATAGCATGTTTAAAATCACTGGAGCTAAAGTAAGTTGTGTATTATTACTATTATTAAAGTAAGTTGTATTATTTATATACATACTCCAAAGCCACTCATACGATTGCTTTGCGGTCATACTTTGTTACCATACATGTATCAAAGAAGTGGTGAATAATGGAATGTTGAAATCATATGGTTATGCAATATTCCTTTATGGGGAAATTCTGTAGAATTGTAAAAGTGTTCACAAGCGATTGGTAGTGTTTAATCAGTTGCATTCATGCAAGCTATTTTTTAGGTCTCTCAAAATATTATCTTCCCCTTTATTTTGGCTGTATGTGTATTTGTATAGATAAAATTAATCATTTGTTTCAAACAATTACTGAAGTCCAAGGTTTGTCACAGTTTAGAAATAGTGAGAAACTTTATGTGCCTAAACAAAAACTCAATATTTACAAAAATAATGTATCTATATCATATGTCCAATCGTATATAAAACCAAATTCCTGATAATCTTAAATCATGGGCAAGATTTCGATAAAAGGTATTTAACTTAGAGAAAACATATTAAAGTGTTGTGAATAGATAATAAAATATTTGTAATACTATTAATTTACTATAATTTCAGAAATCGTGGTTGCCGAGGAGTTTGTTTCGCCGTTTCTTTTCGTGCCTGACTGGGTTTGGAAACGGTGGTAGTACGGGGATGATAGGTTATAGTCCTAGCTGCCGGGGAATTTGCTTTGCCGCTTCTTCTTCTGGCTGGCTTGCTTTGGAAACGGTAGTAGTTTGCGGTAGATATGATTTAATTTATTTACATTTTAAAATTGGTTATAATTATTAATTCAAACTGTAACAAATGTAAATCTTTTTTTAGATATTAAAACGTATTATGAACATTATTTAATAATTACCTACTTTTTTATGAATATTAAAATATTTGCACACCACAATGTGGTAGTCTATGTCGGAATACGTTAATAATTTCGTAAAAACTTTTTAACCCACATATTCCTCAAATAAATATTTTTCATTTTCGTATAAGGATCTGTTGGCTCCTCGCGAGGGCTTGATTCGGGGTAAACTACTAGTTTTGCATGAAATATATATAGGATCTGCTATAGTATACTCTATACGTAGTAAAGTAGCATTACCTGTGGTAACTTATGTTTGATTGACGTTTTGGGTTTATTTTTAGATCCTTCGAATTACCCAACAATAATAAAAGTATATCGTCTTAATTGCGTCATTATTTAAAACTGACGACGGGGTTGTCAAATGTTCACCACATATTCTAATTAAACACGAAGAAATAAAAACAAAAAGAGATTTCATAATTTTATTCAAATTTATTTTGCGGTGTCTTCAGCTAGATCCTAGCTAAATTTGGTAAAACAAAAACAAAGAAGATAATTTTAATTGACACTTGATCTCATAATACTAGTGAACTAAAATATAATATTGGGGTCATTTGAACTACTATTTATTGATCACCAGTATAAACAAATATTCTATTGCTATAACTTTAAATAAATAAAGGTTTAATATAACTACAATTGTTTATCAGAAGAAGATTTGTACAAATTAATGTAATCATTGTCCGCTAACTTCTGAACAATATGATCACAACAGCTTTCTCACTTTCGTACCAACCTCGATCTGTGTATTTTATAGATAAAAATTCTACCAGCACTTTCATATCAAAAGTTACAAAAGATCTACAATAGCTTTAACTTTGATACATTGTAAAAGTTCAATCCAAAACTTTTTGCGGCCACACTACCGTAAGTGCTAGCATGTTCCCAGGAATTAAAGAAAACAAGACTAACAAATGTCGTTTTCTCCAAGACTTAGGAAGAGGAAAAGCGTCGGCCAAGGCAGTTTGGATACGCGTCGACCGAAACTTTTCTGGATTACTTGAAGGGCCCTTGTTTTACTCCTAAATTAAAATAGTCACTGGTCTCAAAACATGGCTTAAGTACTATACACCTAAAATATATAAATTATTACAAATTAAGGCATTTACAACATCTGAATTTCTTAAATTACTTTATATTTACACGATACTAGATTACTATATTATGTAACATCGTGTAAAAGTAAAGGTATCACTTAACTTACATCGGTAAAACAATTTACGTTTATTATATTTTAAAATGGTCAAGATTTCGGCGATCTAAATTGACTTACGAAGCTTGACAAGTATTGCAGCTTCTCGGTACACACTAGTACGTATTTTAGAATTTAAAAATTTAGAATATTTAAAAGCTTGTTATCCTTAGCACTATCGTTTGGCACTATTTTTGTAAAATATAAATATTGTTTGACTCGAACAGAAATTGAGATTTTAAAATAACGACAATTAGTTTATATTTTAATCACAGTCAGGGTTGATTCATATTTGAGTTGTGCGTGCCACGACACTATAAAAATACTAATAGCAAACACTACAATATGACACGAAATCTTATTCTACAACATCGCGAAATTTGAGCATTATTCTTGTGCATAAAATAATACATGAATATCACTTGGATGTTTACGATGAATCATGTAACATTTTCGTTAATGTTGTCAACGAGTCAAGTTGATATTTCACCTTCTTCTATCGGACGAGACGGCTGCGGCGATCATCTGCCTCAACATTGGTTCGGGAGTACAAACTTTGGGATCACATTTCATTTGACCATCTCCACCACATCTGTGAAGGAAAATATATGTCAATGTATAAAGTGTCAACAAATTACACAAAGTGCAGTAAGATTTCAGTTTGCTGTAGTTATAAGGAGGCATATGTTATGCAAACAAAATAAGTGTAAACTGTGCATAGTTTATTTCTAAGCCTTATTTTTTTGGAATTCTTGCTTCATCCTCACTAAAATGTTACCCATGAATTACGAGTATTATCAATCTTAGAATCGGTCAAGTGAGAATGATTTGTATTGAATCGCGATGTTCTCCGAAAGGAAATATTCGTATCGTGCAGGCGAATTCGCAAACTTTGGCCAAACAACTTCAGACTACTATTACAAAATGATGAAATATAATAGTGACTACCCGTATACTAAATAACAAGCAGGCAATCAAGCTGAAAATATTCTTGTGGTAATGGGGTGTTGGCAATTTGATTCTGGGATGTTAAGCCTCACGTATAAGTATCAATCCTCCAAAATCTAAATACTATAGTGGTAAGGACCACAGAAAAGGAGAGTCGGTTTACTTCGTTACAGTCACGGTGTAAATGTCAAATTCTGATGGTTATCTTTTCTACACTGCTTGGTTGAAAAGTAGTTAGACTATATGCTGGATTGAAGTCCGGGGCAACACGGGAAGATAATATATGTCACGGACAAGGACAAAAAGTAATTTTTGCCCCGAATTTTGACGAATTTGATTATTCAAAATGAGGGTAGTGTGGCAGGTTACAACTAACTAGTCCAAAAATGAACATAAATGCAGATACTTACGTGCAATGTAAGCACGGTCCTGATGATGCACGAACTACTTCTCCGACTTTGTAAGTGTGTCCCTTTATTTGACAACCTCTTCTCTGGGCAGCTCCCTTATAAGCGTGGGGGAAGAAATGTGGTGGCAAGGTTGTTGTTGTTGTTGTCGTTGTGGTTGTAATGTTAACAGCAGTAGCCATTGAAACTGGACATTCATAGCGAGGACAACAGAAACCTTGTATTGGTTCTTCGTGGCAACCATGTATAGGTGGCGGACAACTTTGTTGTAGACATATAATGTCACTTCTAAAGCAGAAACAAAAATCGCAGGGATCATCTCTAGGTATTTGTTGAGCTGAGACATAAACTTTACCCCCATATCGACAAGTCCCGGGGCCAAATGCTTGATCTTCTTCAACATAATCGGATTCCTGTCCGTAGCCCCCAGCACTTGGTGGGAAATCAGGCGGAATTTCGTCCGAAGGTTGTTGAGTATAGTCAGGCTTTGGTAAATCCGGACTTAAATAAGTGTCTTCCGGTTTCTCTTCTTGCTTGAATATTTCAGTTGGTTGAGTCGTAATTTCTTCGACAGCCTTTGTAGTAGTCGGTTTCGTTGTTGCTTTTACTAAATCTTCGTCAGGTGATGATGTTTCTACTAATATTTGTGGATTTTCAGTTTCCCTTAAAATTGGCTTTTCAGATGAAGTAATAGGTATATGAGTTACAATTTTCTCAGTCGTAGTTATTAGGTTATTCATTTCTGTAGGTATTGCTGAAGACGGAGAAGAAGCTAATATATTTTCATTTGCGGTAACAGTACTGAATTCTATATCTTGTGTTGAATATGAGGCTACAGTAGAGGACACTTTTTCTTTGACGGTGTTTGCAGAAGTTTCTTCGCCTGAGGATGTGAATTTCTCAATACTTTCTGTGGCATGCTCTTTATCCAAAATTTCTTCATTAAAAGCTTGTGTTGTTGATAAATCTACATATTCTTTGCCAGGAGTAGTTGGTTTTTCTGTCAGACGTTCTTCTATTATATTTTCGTCGGTAATTTTAGTGGCACTTGCAGTAGTTTGATCACCACGTTCAGTTTGAAGTATTTCGTAATTTGTGGTTAGTATTTCTTCGGAAGTGGTAGGTTTTGATGTGACGTCATCTTTCATTTGATGCGTATGTTCTTGCAGTTCGATATAATATGGAGTTGTTTCACTGTATTTCAATTCAGTTTCTGTGGATTCACTAACTCCGTCAGTTAATGATGGCACTTCATATTTTGCTGTTGTTAAAGCTAACTTATTTTCTGTTACAGGTGCGTCGCTAGTTACTCTGTTATCAAAACCAACAGTAGTTTTGTCTTCCTGTGTTTGTACAGTTTCATCACTTACACTTTCTGGTTTGTAGGTTGCAATTTCACTGTGACTAACATCTTGTACATCGGCAGAAGATTTAGTCTCAGTTTCTGGAGTGGATGACGATGACTCTATTGTTACACCTTGAATTTCTTGGTTTTCATTCGTAGCAAGAGATACTGTAACTAAATTGGAATCAGATTCACCTGTTTTTTTATCTGTATCTTCTAATAAAGTGGATGTTTCATAAATTTCTGATGTAACAGGTTCTATTGAAAATTGGGGTGTAATTTTACCCAACTCTTCTGAAGCTATACTGGGTTTTTCCGATAGTTTTTCACCACTAGATGTTAAAATATTCAACGTAGTACTTTCTTCTTCGACATTTAATGATGTAATGGATGGTTCAGTATATGTGTCATACTTTCTCGTTACTTCTTCAGATATTTCTTGCGATTCTGTTTGCTTTTCAGGAATAAATTCAGTACCTGTTGTTACCACAGATATTGGTAATTTAGTAGCAGAGGTTTCCTTTGCCAATAATGAAGATTCAGTTGTAGAAGCGAACTCATTCTGATTTTCTAGCACATATCCTGGAGTTGATTGTTCTTGTAGTGAGCTTACTTCTGATTTTTCAGTAACAATTGGCTCATATTCTACAAATACTGTTGGTCTTACTTCTTGTATTGGTTTGGGTTCGATCGTACTCCTATGATCATATTCATTGTCGGGTAACTCTGTCTTAACTTCTTCTGGCACAATATTGATTTTATCACTTGGCTCAGTCACATCCAAAGGTTTTGGTGAAGTACTTTCTTCGACAATTTTGTCCGTAAAAGCATTATCAAATTGAGTCGTTTCTGAATGCTCTTCGTCTTTTTGTGTCAACTGCTCAGTAGGTGATTCAGTTTTAGCGTCTTCGGGCACAATATTGTCATTAGGTTCTGTCTCATACAGAGGTTTGGACGAGGTACTTTCTTCAACAAATTTCTCTGTTATAACATTATCAAACTGTGTAGTTTTTGCAAGTTCTTCATCTTTTTGTGTTAACTGTTCAATAGGTGTTTCTGTTTTAGTTTCTTCAGACACGACATTAATTTCGTAATTAGGTTCAGTTTCATAGAAAGGTTTAGATGAAGTACTTTCTTCTACAGTTTTGTCTGTAACAGTTTTAGAAAACTGTGTAGTTTGTGCATTTTCTTCATTATTTTGTGTTAACTGCTCATTAGGTTCTTCTGGTTTAGTTTCTTCAGGCACAACATTAATTTGGTGATTAGGTTCAGTTTCATATAAAGGTTTGGATGAAGTGCTTTCTTCAACAGATTTTTCCGTAACGGTATTATCAAATTGTGTGGTTTCTGCATATTCTCCATCTTTATGTGATAATTTATCAGTAGGTGATTCTGTTTTAGTTTCTTCGGGCACAATATTGACTTCATCACTAGGTTCAGTCTCATGCAAGGGTTTGGACGAAGAATTTTGTTCAATAGATTGTTCTGTAACAGTATTATCAAATTGCGTTGTTTGCACATGTTCTTCATCTGTTTGTGTCAACTGATCGTTAGGTGCTTTTGTTATTTCTTCAGAAGATATTATTTCAGAGGGTTCTTTTTCTGGCATTATATCTGTCCTTTCAGTAACTGTCTCCGGAATAGTTACTTCTTGCCCAATTTCTTGGTTAGATTGGTCTCCAACTTGAGGTTCAGATTCTTCTACTGATTCTTGAGGAATTGTGTTATATTCTTCTGGTAAAGTTGTTTTTGTTTTATCTTCTTTTGTAATACTAAAGGTTGTTGACTGACTAGGAACATCTGTTACTGGTTGCAACTCAGATTCATTTGGTTTAGAAGTAGTTATCTCTGCTGCTTTGTCAACATGTGGGAAATCTGTAGTATATATTTCAGAAGGAGTTTCAGAGCTTGTAACTTCACTTATCGGCAATGCGTTTGTAGCTCCTGGTAAGTTCTCAATAGTTTGTGGTATATTTGATTCTTGGGTGGCTAATATTTTGTCAGACGATTGCGTTGTTGACGTATTTTCATCAATTTCAAAGTCTTTAGTAACCAATTCACTAGGAATAGATTTTTCCGAAGTAGGTACCAAATTGTTATCACTCTCCATTTCAGGTGTCTCTGGTACATGGTCTTTATCCGTCGTAATTGGTTGTACATTAATTATAGTCTCGAGTGGTTTTTCCTTATGCAAACTAGCTCCTGTTGGTTCTGTAGTTTGTGTTTCACTACTGATTTCTGTGAATTCAGAAAGAGGTTTTTCAGTGTGTGTTTCATCTTTGACAGCATCAATATCGTATAACTTAGAAGGTTCTGTTGTTTGAATATCAAAACCACTAAATTCTATATCTGAAGAGCTAGATTCTATTAATGGGGTTTTAGTAGTAGTATCCTGAGTGATAGGCGAAGACGTTAAGAATGTTTCTTTATCAGTTTTAAGGGTAGTAAATGTTTCTTGATTTTGGTTTTCGTCTTCAATCGTTGGTTTAGAAGTAGTAGATAATGTCCCTTCTTCTAAACTTTGGATGTGTACAATATCATTTCCAGCATCTGTTAGTTTATTCTGGTCTTCATATTTCAGTGTCGTAATTTCAACAGCACTAGTTGTCAATTTGTCTTGATTTTCGATGTTGTAGGTATCTGCGTCTTTTGTTATGTCTTCCTCGTATGTGGATTGTGGTGTTGCTATTTCAGAAGATTCTTCTGAAGATGGCGGCTGCTTTTCTAATAATGTAGGCTCCGTTGTAGGCACATGCTTTTGTGAGTTTTCTGAAATTAAATCACTTTGTTCTGTAGGTATAAACTTTTCTTGATCATCCTTGTTTGGTTTTTCTTCTTTAGTTTGTTGCACTGTAACATGTGGAAGTTCAGTTTCTGTTTGGGATTCTGTCACTAAAGAATCTGTGAATGTCGCGTGAGTAACAACAGTTCTTTGAGTAGTGATTGCATCTGTTTGTATTGAATCGGTAATAGGGTTATTAGTTGACTCAATTTCATTTTCATTTACATTTTTGATTGGCTTCATATCTTGCGCAGGTTTTGTTGTTTCAACTATTGCTTGTCCAGTGTAATCATTTACATTATCAACGTCAGATGAATCACTAATTGTGGTACTACCTAATTGCGGTATATTTGTGGACATTTCAACATGTGCATCCGTCGTTTGTTCTGTAATATATGGTGCACTTGTAGATGTTATAGAGGGCACAGTTTTTATTTCATTAGTAGTATCTTGTTCAGGAATATTTGATAAACTTGAACTGTCAGTTGTGTATTTAATTTCAGGTTGTTCTGTTAACAAGTTGTTAGATTCGGGAATTCCAGTTACAGATAAATCTACTTGAGGCACTTTAGTATGACTTTCAGGAATTCCAGTTTCAACCCGTTCACTGGAAGGTTTGCTATCATCTGTACTGGTTGTATATTTTTCAGGTTCCTTTGTTACTTCTACATCTTCAATAATTGGAGCTATTGTTGTCTGAATCGAGAAAGACTCATCTTCTCCAGCAACAAGAGAAGGCGTTGATGCTTCTACAACTTTCGTTTGCGATATCGGAGTTTCTGAAACGTAACCTTTATCTTCTGAAACTTGCAGGGAGACATCTTCTTCAGGGCGTAAACTAACTACTTCGTCAGGTACTGAGTATTGCTCTTCTTTCTTTGTTACAGTAGTTAGCTCTTGCTCTTTGACAGTATTGTCTGACTCAGATTCTTGTGGATTTGATGTTGTAGGAATTTCATCATCTTTAGTTTCTTGATCTACAGATTTGTTGGTATTTATTTCGTTTGTTTCTTTTGACACATCATTATCTACCTCATGTTCCGATACACCAATGCTTTGTGTGGTTACAAATTCTTGGTCATGTTCCAAACTCTTCTCTGTTGTTGCATATTTTTCTTCATATTCATCGACAGGTATACTTGTTTGTGAAGTTTCATTATTTAATTTCGTGTCCTCAGAAGAATATTCTTGCATAGGAGCCTCAGTTATTTTCATATCTTGATCAGTGGATGCTGTTATATCATTTGGTTGTTTTTCTGAAGTATCAGTTACCCCTTGATAAGGGGTTGTGATAGATTGTATGTCACTGTCTTGGTCAATAGAAAGTTTCTCATCACTTTGTTGTTCTGGAGTAGCAGTAACATCTTGAGATATGTCTTTAACTTGTTCAATTGGTGGTTCTGTTATATCTGTATGACTGTCGATGTTATCTAAATCATCTTTGTGAGCCAATAATGTTGTTTGTTTTTCTATAAGAGAAGTACTAGATTCTTCATAGTATTTATCTGTGCTGGTTTTGCTGATTTCAGTTGGTTTTGCACTTGATCCTTCTGGAATATCTGTTATTTCTTGTTCTGTCAATACTTTTGCTGTAGTTGTAATAGTGTTATCTTTGAAATCTGTTTCTAAATGATTAGGTGTTTGTTTCACAGTTACAGTTTCATTTTCGTCATCATTTGTTGTCGTGATATGTTCTTTTGTTAGTTCATTCGTAATTGCTTCATCGAATGCGGTAGTAAGTTTATTGTATGTATCTGCTTGCTTTTCTGTCACATACTGGTCCGGTTCTTTATTAAAATCAATAGCCTCGGTAGTAATTTCAGGTATATCAGAATAAGCATGTTCCTTATTCACATTCAGTGGTTCTAGTAGCTCATCTTTATGATCATAAATTTCAGTAATATGACTTTCCTGGATTGTCGATAACATCGCTTCCTCTGTTGGTGTAAATTCCGTGTCATCAGAACTGATTAATTTATTTGTAGATTCTGTTTGCTTGCTATCTTCAAAAGGCGCAGGCGTAGTTTGTAATTCATGTGGTGTCTGAGATTTCGTAACTTCTTTAATTGCTATTGTATCTGTGACTGTTTCAATGGGTACAGTTACGTGTTCTTGTGTTTCTGTGGTTTTTATCAGTTCTACAGTAATAAAATCTTTAGATGTTTCGTCAGGAGAATGTATAGGCACTTCTGTTGACTGTACACTTACTTCAAGTTCTTGGCTCTGGGATGAAAGAGTAGTAGAAGATTCCGATGATAATGACGTTACAGTCGATTTATCAGAAGCTGTCTCTTTTCCAGAATTTAAGCAACCTAATCCCGAACACTCTGAAGGTGTTATGTTGCTTTCAGGGTTTTGCGTTTCCATATTTGTACATGCTTCGCCAGAACATTCATCGGAATTTGGTTCGGATTTTATGGGACTTTGACATTGATCATCTTTACAAACTGTTGAAGTATCATCCTGTAAATTTGCTTCAGAATCTGTTATTGTGGTTAAATTTGGACTTCCTGGACAGTTGTCACCATTACATTTCTGATCTGATGCTTCTTGGCACCCGTTTTCATTATTACATGGTTGACTACTTAAGCAATCATCACCTGAGCAATGTTTAACATTTAGGTCGGGTTCTTTTTCTTTATTTGTAATACATTCATTAGAAATACATTCACCTTGTGACAGCGGTTCAGTTTCTTTAGTCGTGATTGTACCGGAGTTTAGTGCACATTTTCCACCTTCGCATTTGTCTCTTGTTTGATCAGAATTTTCACACTCACTGCCAGAACACTGTGGAACGTTTAACGGTGGTTCCTTTTCTTCAGTTGATATACAATCTTTAGAGTTACATTCACTTGCAGCTACGGGTCGATTAGTGTCAACGTAAGACATTTGGTTGTGAGACTGTGGAGGTACTGTTTCTTTTGAATTACAAATATATGTAGGACAACATGAGTCTGATGAATCATAAATAGGCTCACAATCGTTCATATATTCTGGCGGTGGACTACATATGATTGGATCACATTTAATGATACTGCTAACGCATCTGCAACTTGTATGACAATTATTTATGCTAGGTACAATAGAGCTATTTTTGTAAGTCACGCCATTAAGGAGACAGTCACCTTCACCAGGAATTCTTCCGGGAGAGGAAATTGGTAAGGTATTGTCCTCATCTACTTCATTTTCTTTAGGATTGACTGAAGTAGTTTCAATGGTGATTTCTTTAGTAGTGGTTGTATATAAATCTAAAATATCAACACTACTAATTGTTTGTTTGTCCTGCGATGTGTGTACATTAGATGATTCAGATACTCTAGAGGATGACTGTGTTGTTATTTCTTGACTTGGAGTTCCACGTTCAAAATCAACTGTGTGTTGATAAGTAGGAGTTGAAGCCTTATCGCCTATATCTGATAGGCCTTCAGCTTTCGTGACTGTATAATCTTGTTCAGTGTTATTTATTGTTTGCTCTTCTTGTAGATTTGGTACGCTAGATGGTTGTATTATTATTTCTTGAGTTGGTGTACTTCGTTCAATATCTGCTGTATACTCGTAGGACGGAGTTGTTGAAGCCTTACTGCTTGTATCTAATAGGTCATTGGCTTTAGTTGCTATATTATCTTGGCTAGTTGTTGTAGCTTTCTCTTCTGGAAGACCTTGCTCGTCAGATGAACCATATACTCCAGTAGGTAGCTGTGTTGTTATTTCTTGTTGAATTACAATACCATTTTCGATGTTATCAGCTGAGTGATCATTTTCAGGCGTTGATATTCCACCCTCTGTATCTAACAGACCGTCAGATTTTGTGACTGTATACTCTTTTTCCATATCAGTTATTGTTCCCTCATCCTGTGGCTGCTGTGAAACAGATGATCCTAATATTTCAGAAGACCGTGTGGTAATATCTATCGTTGAAATACTATGTTCCATATCTCCTTCGTATTTTGATGTCGATGTCGAAGCCTTGTCCTCTGTATCTCTTACGTCATCGGCTTTTGTTACAATATATGTTTCTTCAACATTGTCTAATTTCTGTTCATCTTCAGATTTTTGCGAACTCGATGTTTCAGGCAAATCGAAAGATGGCTGTGTTATTATTTTATCAGTTGAAATACTGTGTTCGGTATCTGATGGATATTCATGTGACGGAGTTGAGCCCTGGTCCTCTGACTCTAATAGACCACCTGCTTCTGTTACTGTATATTGCTGGTCAAAATTGCTTACTGTTTGCTCTTCAAGATTGTGCAGACTCGATGATTCAGGTTCTTGAGATGATTCTGTCACTAATTCTTCAGATGAAATATCATGTTTTGTTTCTGTCGCATATTCATGTGGCGGAGTTGAATCTTTATCGTCAGTATTTAAGAGACCATCAACATTAGTTGAAACAAATACTTTCTCTGTAGTTGCTGTATCAACCATAGGAGAAGGTGTTGTTTTTTTGCTACTATAATTGCTTTCCTCAATATTTTCTACAGGTTCGGTATATGTTTCACTGTCTTTTGGCAATTCTGTACTAAACACTCCAGAAGAAGTGTGAATATATTCAGGAATGAGTGTTGTTAATCCTATGATTCCACCAGCGGTATCGCTCTTGAGATCTGTTGTAACATTTTCTTCACCTTTATCTTGTCCACTTGGTGTAACCAATTCGTTTTCTTCGCTATGTTCAGCATTTTCATTAATTTTTTCTGTTTCTTCTGTTGTCGGTGCAAGGTAGTCTATTTCTTTACTTGGGCCAGACGTTTCGGTGACATCTGATGGAGGATTAGTAATACGATCTTCTCCACTACCTTCAAAATCAGGAATAAATACAGGAAACTCGGCTGGTGGTTCATCTGGTTCATTTCTGTAGCCACTTCCTTCAACTCCTACTCTTCTTGGTGGTGATGTTGTTATTTCTGAAGTTGTAACTGATGTGTCAGAAGTTGTTTCAAGTTCATCTCCTTCACAAATGTATGTATCTGGACAACATTGTCCATGTCGTGGGGGCAATGAAGTGCAATTCTTTCCTTCGTTTTCCATTGGAGTACCACATTCTTGTACTACACATACGATGTCTCCTTTCATACAATAACAATGTTCACATGCCTTTTCAGTTCTGATTAAAGCTCCATCAGGGAATATTTTATCATCATGAACACAGTCTTGTGACACTTGTGTTGCAGGTAACATAGTTGTAGTTGTTAACAAAAATCCTGGCGTTGGTCTCACAGTAGTGGTCATATCATCCAAAAGCGGTATTTCATCTTCAGGGTGGTCTGAAATAATAAAATTGGTTAGCTTAAGTGAGTTGTTTAAACTTAGTTCAGCAGACATGTAGAACTGATTGTAGGTAAAATCTCGGAGATTAAACTTTTTAAAATTAAAAATTATGAAGATTGTCGGATTTACCGTCGTAACTGCAAGATGACAGTATAAGAGACAAAATTCACGTAGCGATTTTTACCCGCGCCCGCGGCGGTCGCGGTTTTGCGATTTTATTTCAAAAACCACGAGACGGGTCATTTTTGCGGTCCCGCAGCCGCTGCGGTTGAAATTATCGCCCGCAAACTTGGTGATTGATTATCGCGGGGCCGGCGGTTGCGTTTAAAAAATCAGTACAACATGGTCGCCCGCCAAGCGACCGCAGAGCGCGCGGTCGCAACCCGCCGAGGCAGCAGCGGGAGATCGCCGCCCGCACGATTAACGGGCAGACGACCGCTCGCGGGAACCGCAAACAACCGCAGGTACTGCGGGCGAAAATCGTGTCGTGAAATGTGAACTTACGTTTTGCATATAAATCTACATTCTACGGGATCTTCGGGCCCGCAACCTCTGCGGGCGCGGGTAAAAACCGCACCATGAGTTCTCAGACTTAAATTGTTCAAATGATCGACATATGAATTGTCCAAACCCAAGAGATACTGCAGCGTGTTATTATTTTTTGTGTACAAACAAAATTATCTTTTGTAACAAAATTCTCCTCCTCTTTGTAATAATCGGATATAAATTTTCGTGATTCTCAGATAGAATTACTAAATGAATGTTTGTGAGAAGATTAATGTCACAAACTTCTTTTATAATTATTGTAAGCAACACAACAAATGCAGGTAGTAGGATAAATCTATACTTATAAAATAACATGTCCTGTCTGACTGATTCATCATCGCTGAGCGAAAACTGTTAGAGTTGCAGCCATGAAATTCAGTGGGTAGGGGTCATTTTATTGAGTAGACGCACACTAAGGACGGAATTTTGGAAATTCTACCCCTAAGGGTTGTAAGTTTGTATTTTTATGTTACATTCTTTAAAAAATGAATAGATACGTGTTTAAGCGTTTCTGGAAATTCTACCCCTAAAGGGGTGAAAAGTTTGTATAAAAGTCCTTATTAATGTGCTATAGTAAGTAAATATATTATCTGCCACGCGAGCAAAGCCGCAGGATATATTTACAAAATTTACTATTTTTACAAAATTTGCTAACAAAAAATATCAAGACGTTCGTAGGTAGTTTCTATAAACATTTATAGCCTAACAAATAAACACGTCATAAAATTTTATACTTGGGATAAACGAAGATTAAGCAAAATCTCTACTATTAAATTCGGAATAGCTTATACCTTGTATAAACTCACTATATCTGTCCATACAATGCTTATTCCAATCCCCATCCTAGTTTAAGTGCCTAATATACCTATATTATAAATTAGAAAATCTACCTTTGACGTCACTGCGTTTTTTCGTTTTACTTCAACTAAATATTAATATTTCTAATTTTCTAACTATTATGGTGGAAATAAGAAAGTAGAACAGATTAAACAAATGAATAATGTGATAAAACTATTTACGATATGTAAGGAAAACAAAAACTACAATTGAAATAAACAACAACTTTTAATATATCTTCGCGCCCATATCTTTGAAGACGTAGGCAAAGGCACAACCAGAGCACCCACGACTAGCCGACGATACTATGTCCCATATGCCATAGATAATATAGTACAGTTGTAACAAAGTAACGCAGAGTTTGTTTGTTAGATAATATACCTTAGCTATTCGTGATTTATTCTCAGTATAACTATTCCTAGTAATACCCTGGTAATAAGAAAGATTAGTTTATTTTTGTTTGTAAGGCTGTTAAATAATTAACAGCCTTAAAAACAAAACACATGTACAGTTATACATCGCACACGAACGTTACACATGTTGGTTGTATAATTGCTTAAGATATATTTAATCGATTTATAAGTGTGTCTATGCAACAGCCCATGACACCAGACAATTGGGTTCAGTCGGATTTTTAATTTTTTAATCTATTTATAGAAATATTCATGTTGGTTAATATTTACTGTGTAATTTAGAGAATAAACTATACATACCACAAGAATAGCGGACAGGACAGCAGACATCTTTGTGGTAGATCGGTGTGCAGCCGTCTACATGAAGAGTACATTCTTGCATAACACATGTCGTCATATTGCGAATGCAGTAGCAGTGCTCGCATGGCTTGTTAGGCGATGGTGGGACCTTAGCACCCTCGGGGAAGTATTTTCCATTGATACTGCAGCCATATTTGTCTGGTTTTCCTAATCCAGTAGCTCCATATTCAGCTGGCGAGTTTGTCGACGTAGATGTCAGCAAGTCAACTGGAACTAAAAGAATACAATACTTAATATCCTAATAAAGCCTTTAGTCCTTAGTTAAGTTATTTTTTAAAATGTATTTTTTTATTTTTTTTAAATATTATTTATTAAAAAAATTAAAAAAAATGTTAATTACATTCGCGGAACAAAATACTTATTAAAATTTAGGTTCCCAAATTTTAAGATTTTGATTATTTCTTATAATTTCTATTGTAACGAAATCAATTTTAATAACATTAATTTCTTTCAATAATATGAAATTGATGTAAATCAACCTCTATGAATATTAATTATAATAAATGTAACCGTTAGCGATCTTTGCATAAGGATGTAATTTGGAAGCAAATGTCTTTGAAACAAATTTCTTAATAACCAACATTGGTGGTGGTGGACCTTACGCGAAAATTAACCTAGGGTTAGGTTGGCAACGCAACATTACTGCCTTTTGTGGTACGATGTTTACTTGTTATCATCAGGAAACTGGTCGCTATTTGCCGTCCAAGCACGTAGGAATATTTCACTTACCGTCAGGGCATGTGACGATAGGACAACACTGATCCGCTCGTTTCTCTATCGTGCAGTCTTGGCCAATCGGCTTGGTGAATGGACAAACCCTCAGGTAGCACATGAGCATCCTATTGTGGCAGGTACAGTTTAGACATGGTTCGTTTGTCATTATTCGGTCGCCTTCACTATAATGTTGAAAATTGTAATAGCAGCCATCTTTTGGAGCTGAAACAAGAAACAACTCATTTAGATAAGAAAACCGCAGTAAACAATCTATACATAAAGATAAATATTTATTACAAAATCGTCGACTGAATTTGGAACATGTTCAAAATGATTATTAAGAATGCAGTACACATCATTAATTTTGATAAAATAATAAAACGTTCAAAAAAAGTATCTTAACGCCCATATCCTCGAAGAGATTGGCACAGGCACAACCAGACCACCCACGATTAGCCGAAGACACTAAGTCCCACAATGTGGATAGGTGGCAAGCCTATCGCCAACCGGGCACATATCCAATCCCGAGCAATATTTTTTATAGAAAATTGGAAAAATCATATTTTCTTTTTGTTGCTCGACCCGGTATTCGAACCAGGGACCTCATGCCGTCAAGTCCAACACCTGGACTTGAAACTTGTTTCCATGATTTCAGTATAAATACATTTAAATAAATATAAAAATAACATAATTATCATAACAAATATCCACACAGCCAACACCTAAGCATGTCCGTGTTAGAAATCGAACCCAAGACTTGCGGATTATCTGTGGAGTTAGATATGTGCGCTAAACTTTCAAACAACGCGACAGTCTATAAAAGATTGGCGCACGTATTTTTTTGTGACAAAAAAAACGAACACGTTCACAATTCTCCTGTGTCTATAGGCAAGCATAGCCTATAGACTTAATTAATATTACAGGTGCTTCGCTGTCCTATGACGTCACTGTAGACGGGGTGGTAGGCCAATTGTGTTTGTCTACCGGCTGGTCTACCTTCCGGACCAGAACATGACACTGGTATTCTGGCAGCAGGAATAGATAAAGCGGCGTAGACCTACCCGGGCTAGTTATAGCACGATACTGTACCACCAGTTGTCTAAATTAATTCTTAGCCTATGCTCACTCTACCTCCAACAAGCTGCAAAACAGACAAGCAGACGGTCTTCCTGCCGCCATGATGATAGTGTCATGTTCGGATCCGCGGGCCAACTAGCCTGTAATTTGCACAGTAGGCCTAACCCCGACCACGCAACAGCGACCATTCTATAAATAACATCCATGATGTCTATAGGCCATGACAAGCTCTTACCATAAGAAGAGCAGTGTGCTTGTTCGCCGTCTTATCCCACACGGGAATTGTGCCCTTTGGTCGCAATATCTACACATTAGGCCAAGATGTTGGGCGCCAATATGTCAGATCACACACGACCCGACTGAGACTGAAGAGTTTCAAGAGTATGGACGTTGTACGTTGCATACGTAAATGAATGAAACTGATTTTAATTTGTATTGATTTTCCTTTAGTGGCGCTAGCAGTTACTTTTCATTATTACTCTTTAAAGAATATGATACTGAAGTTTTATGACACTTGCCGCTGTTCCACCCACGTCTAACCCTGTCTATAGGCTGTAACGTGATGTTTGATAGCCTTTATTATTTTTAATGTGGGAGGTCAGCGAATAAATACGCGGCTCTACTGATGGTGAGAGATAACCGTGGCACATAGACATCATAGATGTTACAGGTGCGTCGCTGTCCTGTGGCCGAGATGTTAGGCCTCTAGGAAGTCTATCAAACTCGGGCAAGCTGCTGCACAGTATTGTGTCACCAGTGGCCTTGTTAGTGATTACATATTTTAACCAGTGCTCACTTCATACGAGCTGTCTGGAAGAGAGGCAGATGGTCTATTCCACACAGCGGACCCGGCCTAAAGCACGGGAAAATCTTCCTCAAAAACAGGGTTATCATATGTAAAAATACATTTCTAAAATCGTCTTGTTCGAGATAAATAAAGAAACAAACAAAATCTTCATACTTTTGTTATTACCTATATACAATCAAACAAACTTCCACGTGAAGTCCGAATCGTTTTAATCGAAGCCATCAACAACAATGTAGTAGTATAATACTCATGTTGCTGCAGACTATAAGTGGGAGTATTACCTTCAAGTGGCTCCAATGCTGTCTGGTCGCTTGTCGGTGCTGAAAAAAACAACAATGATTTAAAATTTTATAATTTAACATTAAAGATAAGCGTGGCTTCAGGTCGTAGCAATAACATAACGACGCACCGGTAATAACAATGGTGTCTATAGGCATAGCGACGGTCGTCTATTAAAAGAGCAGCCTGCTTGTTCGCTATCTTAGATCATAAAAACTTTCCAATAAACATAGTGATAATTAATAAATGATGTAGGTTTATATTATATGGTCAGCATAGAATTTCACTTAACAGGTATATTATTGAACCTTTAAGTACCTATAGTTATTTGATGTATTTGTAAATTCTTTGCATTTGTTGCGTAGTCAAGGGCTTATTACGTTATGGTATTGTTATGTTCGAACTCCAGCGACACATTTAATTTAAAGATCATTGGATATTTTTATGAATTAATGAAGGGTTATTGCCTATATATTAATTCGTGATGCCAAAACTTTGGACCCCTTTTACGAAAATTGCACGGAAGCAGAAGCGTAAAATTTAGCACATTTATAGTTCATGTGTAGGAGTAGTGCAAAACGCTAATATTTTTCAATAATAATGCTTATAAAATACATTAAATCAATTAATAAAACATTACACCACTACACTACCATGCATTTGACACACACAAACAAATATATCGATGATAACGATAAAAGATCACAGATGGCGCACTAAAAAGTTTGGAAACAAAGGATTTAGTCTTGAGAAATTAAGATGGCGTTCTTATCAACACGATATTAAAATTTATTATGATCGAATTTCGACCAATGGGCGACCACAAGTAATACCTAAATAGGTAAATGGAGAAAAAGCACTCCGATATGTGTCTATATGATATATAACTAGTTGTCCCAGTGAACTTCGTTCCAACCGTTCAGTTGTATGGGAAAAATAAAGTATTGTTTTTACACAACAAAAAAAGAATTGGCCAAATCGGTTCTGTCGTTCGTAAGTTATGCGCTTAGCAACACATATTTGAGCAATTCATTTTTATATATTATTTTTATACATAGATATTGTATTATTTGTATTCTAATTTGTTTGTTGTATTCTAACTACAGACTTGACCACAAACGAAATTTGTCATGAGTCAAAAATGAGAATATTTTTTAATGTCAACCATAATCATTGCCTCCTACTAATAGGTTTTAGGTTTTATCTAGTTCTTTAATGTCTGCACTGTCTAGCTGTGTACTATTTCTTAAAGATAATTGTGCTTTTTTTACTGTATTATTTGCTAGCGTTTTCTTGTGATAACAGTATTACGTGTGTTCAATAAATTGTTAAACATAATGAAATTGAATGAGTTTCTAAATTTCTGCGGGTGTGGCAACACTAAGTTATGGCGTCTCTATTTTCTTATGCGCCTATAAATGATAGCTATGCTCAAAAAAGTATAAGAGTAAAGCTCGTGAGGTTCCAGTTTACTGCCATTTTTTACGAGCAGAGGTAATAACAGCGTAACATCTGAACAGGATATTAGCTACAATCACTTGAAAGGCTGAATTGGTCATAGTTGTAAACTCATTTTACATATCCGTTTTAGTGCACGTAATTACTGAAGACGTCCAGCCAGACGGCCAACTTGTAATTAAAGTAACGGTCGTATAGTTAATGTACAATTGCACTGCGTTTCTTGATGACCAGTATTATGACATCGTCTATGCTATTGCAGTCTGTTTAAATTAAGCCCTTCATTTTCCTTTTAATGGGTTTTCGTATTGTACAGCATATGAGCACACCAGTTTTCTGACAGTTACTAACAAAAGTCGTCTGTAGATGTTGATGGTGCACTCCCAACCTGAGGCTGAGATCTTAATTTACTTGCATAAATATACAAGTATCTTCACGCCCATATCCCCGAAGTTGTAGGCAGAGGTACAACCAAGGCACCCACGACTAACCGAAGACACTAGGTCCCACAATGTGATAGGTGGCAAGCCTATCGCCAACCGGGCACATTTCCAATCCCGACCAACTTTTTTTTATTAGAAAATTGGAAAAATCCAATTTTCTTTGTTTTGGCTGACCCGGGATTCGAACCCGGGACCTCATGCAGTCAAGTCCAACACCTGAACCGCTAGACCACAGAGGCGGCATAAATATATCTTACACTTAAGAATGATTTGACTTTTTAATATAAGCTTTTTTTAATATAATCTTATCTGCCTTTCCCATGTAAACCCATTTATATATCTTCGTTTTTTTATGACATTGGAAGGCAAACAAGCAGACGGATTCCCTGATGGTAAGAAATTCTCGCCGCGTAGAGACACCAAAGTTGGTAATGGTGCGTTGCCAACTAGAGGCCGGGATGATAGGCCTCGAGCAAAAGTAAGTTTACCAGCTACCTTACCCTCCGAACCGGAACACATCATGACGTTATGGCGGCAGGAAAAGGTAAGGCGCTGGTACCAATCCGGGTGAGTAGCTGCGAAATTCTACTACCTAGTCAGATGTCACGGTGTTAGTAACGACAAGCCTATGCTCGCCTTTTACGAGCTGCCTGGCACAGGAAGACAGATGGTCTATTCTACAAAGGAGCCCGGACCAATTCGTAAAATTTATTTATGTTTTAGACAGCTGAAATACAGTCGGGTCTGTTTTGACGTTAAAGGGACCATACATATAGCCATATAAAGTTTTGTATTTATACGAAATAGCAAAAAATATTGCTTCAATGAAAAAGGTAAATACATATTTAACAAAATATAAACTATCAAAATTTACTTTTGGTATCCTTTTGGACGTAATAAAATTCATGGGAAATTCGAGCTGGATAAAATGAATGAAATGTTACTGGGAAAGTTTTCGGGTCAGCCGAAACTTTATTGGTTTAATTAAACCGAAACAACTGCGTAAAAGGATGTAGTGGAAAGTAAAGCTTTTTGTAAAGCTGCCTTACTAGTTACGTACTTAGTTGGTGTAGTAAGTTCGTCATTCAGCGTATACATTTACATGGTAAGTTGTCATTTCTAATTTTAAGCTCTTGTAAATTCCAAAACCTTTTATGATTTTTTTACTTGTTCATTATTATTTTAATCAATTGTGTAGTATGCGAAATCACGATTTTTCTATATTTTTTAAACTGACAAGTGTATTAGATTTTTTGCCACTTGCATCGACAATATATTTAACAAAAATGTTATTAGCGAAAAGGAGTCTGATTACTGTGGTTTACTCGTCAAACCACCGAGAACTCTTCAAAAAGCTCAAAGAAAAAACATTGTTTTTGTTCCTATCAGTGCTAGCCGACTAAAAAGATTTGAAACTGTCTTATTGGAAAAATTACCAATGTTGCCATATCATGATGATCCAAATGAATTATATAATTCATTTTTTACATTCATTCAAACTGCTCATCATCAGACATTCACACCTAAGAAATGTCAATCAATACTAATCGAAGATCTTTTAGTGAATGGGCAACATTGGGAATTTATAAAAGTAGAAAAAGATTATTTGAGTTGTGTAATGAAAGAACATATAACCACACCATTGTATTTAAAGAATATGTAAAAAAATATTCAAAAATTTCAAAAAGGCTTGTACCACTGCTAAATCCTTGCATTTGAAAAAACTATTAAACAATCTTCAAATAAAATAAAAACTACATGGAACATTATCAATTGTAAAACCGGGAAAACCAGAATGTTTCATAATGACTACAGTTTGAAGATTGACAATATGGACATAAAAGATGAAATGGACGTTGCAATGCAGTTTGAACATTTTTTCATCAATATTGCAGCAGAAACTACTGGAGTTCTTAACTCTTCACCAATCATTGCAGAATCATTATTGAAACAACATGCAACAGAGTATAACAATCATTTTGAATTTTCGTTTGTTGATAAAAATGACATAATAAAAGTTTTTAATTCATTTAAAATGAAGAATACTTTAGATTTATAAGGTCATTCTCTAAAAATGATTGCTTCAGTAGTAAATGTAGCTAAGTAAGAACCTAGCTGTGATATTCAATTGTTGTGTTTCAAATGGCGTTTTTCCTGACCTAATTAAAATTTGTAAAGTTGTACCTCTATTTTAATCTGGTATATCGTCTGATCCCACCTACTATCGACCAATCTCCGTTCTGCCTACCCTTAGTAAAATATTTGAAAAAAAATTACTTAATCAAATGTTATTACATTTTAACCTATTGAGTTTATTTCATAATAAACAATTAGGTTTTACAAGGGGAAGATCAACAGTCGATGCTGGTGTTGAATTGTCAAAGAAAATGTATGAAGCCTTGGAGGACTCTCAGGATGCACTCGGTGTATTCTGTGATTTGTCCAAGGCATTTGATTGCGTTAACCATGATACTCTGATCAGAAAACTTCGCCATTATGGAATTAAAAATAAGTCATTCGATCTTCTGATTTCTTATTTGAGCGGGAGAATTCAGAAAGTCGAGACTAATGGTATAAAATCGACAGGTGCTGCTGTTACCATGGGTGTCCCCCAGGGCTCCATTCTGGGACCATTTTTGTTTCTCATATACATTAATGACTTGCCTTAGTACGTAAGGGATAATCATGGAATAGTGTTGTTTGCGGATGACACTTCACTATTATTTAAAGTGAAAAGACATCTGGGTAAGTATGACGAAACGAACAATGCTATTTCAAAAGTTGTACACTGGTTCAATGTAAACATTTTTTTAAAAACTATTCAAGTAGATATCAATGTAAAACTCAATGGGAACAAACTGGACCTAGTAGATTCCACCACATTTTTAGGAATCACTGTAGATAAAAAGATACAGTGGGGCCCACACATTGCAAAACTTGCCATCAAATTGAGCTCAGCAGCTTACGCTGCTAAGAAAATAAGGCAGTTAACAGATGTCGACACCGCTAGAATTGTTTATTTAAGTTATTTCCACAGCGTCATGTCTTATGGCATTCTTCTCTGGGGAAGCTCGGCCGAGGTAAACACAATATTTGTCTTGCAAAAGAGGGCTATACGGGCAATTTATAACTTAGGCCCAAGAGTGACTTCTCAATATATTTTTGAAAACTTGATATATGTCTATAAAAATATAAATTTGTTTAAGAAAAAATGTGATGTATATGCTGTAAACACAAGGAATAAAAACAATCTTGTTGTGCATAAGTCTCGTCTCCACAGAATCAGTTATTCTTTCATGGGCCAATGTACTTATACGTTTTTACAATAAACTTCCCGAGTATATTAAAGACTTACCATTTAATAAATTTAAAAAATGTATTAAGATAAAGTTGTATAGTAAGGGTTATTATAAGATTTCAGAATATTTAGAAGACAGAAATGCTTGGGATTAATTGCTCCTCATGCCAATCTCTGTAAATTATTTGTAAATGTAATAAACTTTTGTAAATTAGATTTGTAAGAAAAAAGATAAGCCCGCTGAGTTTCTTTCGCCGGATCTTCTCAGTGAGTGGCCGCGTTCCGATCCGGTGGTAGTTTTTAGAATTATATAGACGCGTTACAAGAATCTTTGTGTAGATCTTCGTAATAAAAGCTATTTTGAATTTGAATTTTATTTAGTATGAAATGGACTTTTTATAGACATATCGTTTACTTCTCAAATTATATGATCTGTGTTTTTTTGCGTTTTGTATGTAGTGTAAGAAGATATTTTAGCGCAGTAAACTACAGACAAACGACTTCGATTTCATAACTCACTACGCATACAAAAAGTAGTATTTCCTCGATTTATCTAAGATTTCGTTGTCAATTTGGTTTCAATGGGATAGCCTCTAAAGTCCGTTTTTTAAATACCAAATTTATTAAAATCGGTTGAGAAATGACAGAGAGCATTCAATTTCAATTGGTTAGAGCATTCGTCGGCTTGAGACGAAAGGTTACAGGTTCAAATCCTGTCTGAGGCGAAATTTTTTCTTTCTTTAAAATTTATAGAAAATGACAGAGAAATTGATTACCATACTTAACCTATTTTATCCTGAAGTTCGTTATAAAAACAAACGTAGAATACAAGAAAAACCAGCAAATTTTAAACTATGCAATATCAAAATAACCTGTACGAGGAGTTACTTTTTACCTAATGATTTTTTAAACATAGTAAGATAAGATAATTAGGTGTTTCTCTTGCTACAAAATCCACATCGGCTATTCGTCAAAACTAACTTTGGTCACGTTAAATGTATTTTACATTAGCAAATATTTTATAAGATAATTAGTTTCCTTTCTAGATGGTAATAAAAAGTAGAAAAGGATGGGCGACAAATTCCCATGTCATTGGATAAAATATTTTATTTATACGTAAGAGTGACGTTACAAATGGCTTTGCAAGTACAAAAAAAACTACTTATTCAAAATCGTGCGCTTAGGAACATGGACCGAAGTAATCGAAATCAGGAGGCAGCATGAATTTAAAATTTGCACCACATTAATATGGATCGTCGCTTCAATGAATGGATGTCGTCGTGGTCGCCATTCCTGATGAAGTTCGCACGGTGGACCTCGACATTGTAGGCCGCATTTGAATATACTTCCTATGTATAACATAAATTCAGTAGAAATTCTTTGAACACACCGTGCTGAGGTTACTAAATCTCGACGGACCAAAATAGCATTATCTAATGACGTGCACCCGCTAAACAAAGGTGTACCGTTAACTGCGCTTTCGAGCGAAACCTCCCTCCCCGCCCAATTAGCCGGAGCCTGGTATCATTTATCAGGTTGCGCGAGATGAATACTAACATTCTTTATTCGCAATGTATGGTCTTCGCTTACAAATCTTCAAACCTCATTTAAATACCATGCAAAGTTAGGTTTTGCTTGCGAATTTCTCCGTCAGACTTTAAGCGATAGAACATGAATTTAATAAATGTTACCACCACGTAGTATGCAACAGATGACATGACATATAACTGTGATGATATTATATATTAGGATGTAATTGGTATTTCAATTTTTGAGATATAAAAAAAAAGTCTGTAGATATAATAAACCTACAAAAGAGTAAATTTTGAATATTGAATATACTCAAAAAATTGGTGTATCTGGCTAAAAATCGGCACCAGTACACATTTCTATCATTTTTAGAATTTTTGTTTAACTGTAACCCGACTGCGACTCACACCAAAACTACTAAACAGGTTGTAACGAAATTTGTACTTTTGATTACCGTGTTTACCGTGGAAGAGGGTTAAAAGTCGAAATGTAAATTAGGCTACAATTCATTAAGAAGCTGTCTGATTTAATATATTCGTTTTTTCATTTGTAGTAGGTATGTATTTTAAAGATTACTCCATGGTTTTTTCAAATGATAAGTTGAAGTAGTATAAAAATTAATATAACTACACTCAGTATAAAAATAGCTTGAAATTCGGAATGTAAAGAAACATTTGAACGTTTAAATCATCCTACATATACATGTGTATCTTCACGCCAAGTCCCCCCTGTATGCCAAAATGAATGGAGCTCGCCGGTTCATCTAGTTATTAATGAAACTGCATTCTGATATACGCCATATGAAAAACACTTTCGTTTTAATATATTATGTTAATTGCCACTTTCTTTTATAGTTTTTTAATATCAAAAAAAGTGATTGAGATCCAATCCTTTTTCTAAATTTTAAAGTTGTTTGCTGTCTTAAAAGTAGGCTGTATTAGAACCCGTGTTTTATCTTTTTCAGTTTAACAATTCAGTGGTTCAACCGTGAAAATATAACGGACAGCCTTTCGTATTTACAATATTAGTATAGAAATGATAGGATTAAGTTCAATGACACTGAAATCTGAGCTAAATGTAACACAAAAGGTTTACGTTGATCACGTATTTTGCTAACAACATTTTTATTAAAATTTTCTTGTTGTTGTAAAATAATATATATTTTTTTAAATATTAAAAGAGAAATAGCGCCGCGTATAAGCATCAGTATACATCTAAACCAAAACATTACTTTGTCGTACAAGTCTAACTAGCAAAGATTGTTTTATAAATGGATTTTGTATTAGAATTTGTATTGCATTCACCAGATTTCATACATCTGTTTTGAAATAAGCAACCCTGAGGTTTTTTGCAGTTCTTCCCCTCAAAGACAGTTTTATAAACGAAAAGTAGAGTCATTAAATGAGTTACTTATAATGACTTGTAAAATACTTTTAAGGAGATGCATGGACAAATAACTGTTTCATTCACCTTTTCTTCTTCGACAGGTGATGGAAATGGCAGCACAACGCTTATCGGTTCACCTAGTTTTTATCTCCTTTAGATTTACTAAAATGACAATCGCCCCAGACCCGTTGACACATATTTAAATGCTTCTAGAACTTAACTGGCTTTTTTGGGTTTTTACAAGAAGTTGCAATTTAAATGGCCAGTGTTTCACAGATATTACGATTTATGTGATAAACATTAAAACAAGTAGTTGCAATGGTCAGAGAGTGCGATAGCCCGGACAGGTATCGGGCACGAACATCTCGAGACTAGGTAGACGGAGACCTTTTCTAGGTCACCAGACAAGACAACGGTTTACCTGTCTCTTAGCGTTGCCGGTTTAAATATAATGAATATTAAATACATGTGAAATATTCGCTCACGAACATTATTATGATAGAAATGATTTATGATTCTGCGTCATGAATGTCTTTGCACAAGGAAAGTTATGGACCTGTCTAATTAGAATAAAATACGATTTAACTTATAGTCATGACTATAATTTGGTGAGTATTAACGTAATAGTCACCTAAAGTCAAACTCGTAACAGCCAAACATTGGTTTGGTGGTCAATAAATGTTTTTTCGTTATTTGAATTACATTTTCTTATGTACCACAATCAAACGTATGTATATTTGACTAATAAAAGTAAGGTTGCTATTTTTAATTGATTTCGTGCAAATATCAATAAGTAGACTGGAAGATATTTATTTTATTGGAGATAGGCTCGCGCTTCGCACACATTACTTCACGCTGAATGTCAAATATCACGATAGCATTGATCCAGGAAATAATGGGATTGAAATAAAGTGTTGGTATAAAAGTGCGAAAGGGCCAGTTCGGTCATAATATGGACTGACAAATGAAATATTGACAAAACAGATTTATACTGCAAGTATGTGTGTATATGGGTGTAGGTATTCAGGGAAACCTAGGTTGACATTCCACAACGAAGGTGAAGGTGAACGAAGGTGTCAAGTCACTGAAACCGGCATGTTTGTATAAAAAAAATGAACGTGAAAGAAGCTAGACAGATTCTCTTCGTAAAAAAACGTTTGGTATATTTAGTTTGACTAAGTTAACGTTGTTTTACTTAGTTAAAACTTTTTTTGTGATTTTCGCTGTGTGCT